>VZRV01001399.1:890153-1156021 GCA_013398115.1 Falcunculus frontatus | reverse complement strand
GGGGGGGAAATGGAAGGGGTGGATTGTATCAGTTTTTGTTTACAAAACAAATGTTAGTTTGTAGCCTCAAGACACTGTTTTAAATTTCAGTTGTTACCATTCTACCATGTAACAGGAGAGGCTAGAAAGCATTTAAATAGCAAATTTATAGTATGTGTATTTATTAGAGCTGAATAATTTACAGCTAACTGATTAATTTCTTTTTCTGAAGGAAAAAAGGTAGCTTGGTAGCTTTTACAAACAAATTCAGAACTCAAGTTTTGTTTGTTGGGTTTTTTTGAGTTTTCAGCTTGTACTTTTTTTTTCTCAGAATGGTAAAGAACCTAACTGGTTAGAGCTTCATGATAAAATGTATGTTGCTAGTCATTGTTAATGTGCCCATTGTGTTAGGGTCTTGTGTACATAGTTACCTGCTCTTCTGTGTATTTGAAACTGCCCATATAAATGGAGATTCTAACTCTACTGTGAGGTTATTGAGTTCTTAATGTTTTAAGAAGCATATTACTTTCCTTTATCATTCA
This sequence comes from Falcunculus frontatus, assembly GCA_013398115.1. NCBI lineage: Eukaryota > Metazoa > Chordata > Aves > Passeriformes > Falcunculus > Falcunculus frontatus. Next base: position 1,155,500 of record VZRV01001399.1, on the reverse strand, counting down.
CTGGATGGCTTCCAGAGTCAACAGTCCGTAAAGCTAAAAATCAATAATTTTCCTGGTTTTGTTCAATGGCACTGCTAGTTTCCCAACAGTTTGTTGACTTAGCTACTCTCTTCTACTTGCAGGAGTTATACAGATGTGCTTATCCTTTGTCTCTCCTCTTTTAACTGAGATTTGAATTTTGATTATTACTTTATTTTCCTTGTTGCTGAGAAATGTAAACAGATGAAGGTGCACAGTAGCACAGTTAGCAAGCAAACAAGTTCATGTGGTTTTAAGAAGATAAAAATTTGTCAGCTTACCTTGACTGCTCCTGTTGAGAAATAATATAGGAAATGGTACAAAATATTCTGGAACTATATTAATTTGCTTTTCATTTTACTAAATACTTAAAATAGCTCATAGTGTCTCTAGAACAGAACACCATTTGTGCAGTGATACATGTAGGTAAACACCTATGTTTGTACATTTGAATGTTATCAGTCATTAGGTGGGTCAGGCTGGAATGCCTGGTAATGGAGAATGCATGTACTCGAGGTGCTGTTCTTCTCATCTGGTACCAAGTAAGGTCACTCCAGTGCAGTTCTGGCTGGGTGATGGACCCACGTGGGGCTTTGGGAATCTTTAGTGTCTGTTGTTCTCTTGCTACTTTACAGGGTTTGCCTTGTCTTAGTTCTTCACCTGTCATTTTTGCTCAGCAAGCACCTGCAGCTGCTGAGGTGTTTCTTTTTTATTTTTTTTTCTCTCTAGCACATTCTAAGTCAATGTCATTTTTGTGGGAGATGGGCTAAATGTTGTCTTCATCTGCAGTTTCTGTTATCATGCTGGACCTGTCTTTGTACAGCAGTTCAAAACCCAAGAGGCCTTTAATGGATCTGATACTCCAAAATAAAGAAGTTCCTTCCTCCATTAAAGGTATTTGAATATCATCACAAGGTTTAAAACAATCAATATTCTCATAGTTCAGGTCTTGTCAGAGTACTAAGGCTTGATTAGACTTTTTATGAGAGTTTTGTGATCTGGGAGACAAACATTTATGTGGATTTAGTGGCTGGCATTTGTGAAGTTTTCTCCAAATTGATTTTGGTATTGGCCATTCCTTTGCTTGTCTGGCTGTCTGCATTGAAATTAGAGAAGTCTGGTGGGCAGTGAGTTTGTTTCTCCAGTGTAAACAAGTAAGGACAATGTTAAGGATTTTTCTGTTCAGTCTGGAGATATTAAAAGCCTGCAGTGACCGTTACAGCCATGTGCTCCTGATACTTCCTTTCCTTTGATGTGAACTGTATTCACTGTTTTTTCAACAAATATTTTAACTTCCTTTCCTCCTCTTGGCTTTGGGACAAGGTCTGCATTTTTGTTGTATATCTGTATGGCACCCACTATTGCAGGGTCTTGAGATCCTGTTGTGTAGTAGAAGTGTGTAAATAAAAACTACTTTGAATATCCTTTTTTACCTTTATTAACAGTATTTATTCTCCTTTCCTGTTATAACATACAGCAATTTTGCTACATAGTGCACTCTTCAAATACAATTTCTATCAGTTTACAGAAGGTTATTTTGCACTTGAATTGGTTTTTGGTTTAGTTACCAGCTTTCCAGAAGTTCTGTAGCTATATTCACAAAGAAAGCAGACAAAACAGGAAGAGAACCACACACTTAACAGCCTCAATGTTTTCTTAAAGCTTGTATAGTAAAACAGATATTGTTTCTGTGACTGAAGAGAATGTGTGTATGTGGTTCTGTACGTAAATCACAAAGATACGACTGAGTAGATTAGTGTTTAATTACAGATATCCATCCTGTGTGTGTGAACTTCAGCCTCAGACATTCCTTGAATTCAGGCACAAACAATTCAATTTGCCTCAGGATTTCCTTCCTCTGCTCTGTTAATTTGGTGCACCTTGGATGTAGTCTTAAAACCTTACTGAATTTTATGAAATTTTTAAGTGATGCCTCCTCTTCTTCCTCTTGGAAGGAAGACCTTCTCAACTGTTGATAATGTGTTTCTAAAACTATCATTTGATGAGGCTGGAAAAGGAATGCTCATGCTTCTGGGTTATGGATTTGAATAATTAATAACTGAAAAAATTCTGACATTTGTGACAAATTAATGAAAAGTCTGAACTTAGCAATGGAATCCTTTACCAGCCTGCTTACTTAAAGCTGATCAAGGGGGAGGGTACCTCTAATCTTCTGATCGAGTATTGCTAATACAAGCAAGACATACATGCCTTAGCTTTCTGAACAGTAGCACTGATTCTTTGTCATCTTGAAAACAAGAGAAGGGCTTTTTTCAGTCCTTTGGTGAATGACAGTGATGTCAGTGATCACCAGCAGATTTTGCCACTGTTGTGTGGCTGGTAATGTTTGTGCATATTGCTCATTTCAGATGAAAGGTTTGTTCTTCCAGTGAGATGGAGGAGATTTCTTCTATCATGACTGTTTGGGTGCTTAGTCTCCATGTTCTGCATGTATTAGTGAAATATATATTTATTTTTAAACTCGGATTGTCTAACTTTTAGCCCAGCTGTTGTCTGTTACTGTGTGTCTATACCCAAAGCAAACTTGAGATACCTGAAAGAAAAGGGAACTTGGCATCTTCAAGGGCATTAAACTGATAGTCCTGGAAACTGAAACTGTATACTTACAAAACAGGTATTGCATGGGGTGTGGAAGTGTAATTTTATCCCACGCTGCAGAGTCTGTGCCTCAGGCAGGATCCAAAATGACAGCTGAGTCTCTGGCTTTCACCACACTTTAAACCAGCGAAACTGCCTGGGATGGTGGTTCTCAATGGGGCCTCTTGATGCTAGTGAGGAGGCTGAACTCCAGTTTGTTTGGGGCAAAACAGTAAGCAATTGTTAAAGGCTGATGAACTGGCTTACCAAAATCGGGTACTGGAGGTTTTGTGGCAATACGTAACCTTATCTTGCCCATCTGCATTTGAGGCAAAGCGAGTGGAAAGAGTGAGTGGAAGGAAGAAAAGGTACCAATTCCCCTTATGGTGCTGGTTGTGTAAAGGGGCAGGGCTGAGAACCCGGACAATGTGGTTTGGCATCCTGCACCTTCCAGTGAGTTCTGCTAATGTTTCTCTGCACTTCCTTTCTTTCTGCTAGCCAAGGCCAGGAGAAGAGGGGTCCAAAAGTATCTGTGATTCTTCTGGATGTTTATTTACAGAATCACAGAAAAAGCTGTGGACCCACAGCTTTTGGAAGGGACCCACAAGGATCATTGGGTCCAACTCCTGGCCCATCACAGGGCCATCCCTGAGAATCACACCGTGTGCCTGAGAGTATTGTTCAAACATTTCTTGAACTCTGTCAGGCTTGATGCTGTGACCTTTGCCCTGGGGACCCTGTTCCAGTGCCCAAACACTCTCTGGGTGAAGAACCTTTTTCTGGTTCTAACCTAAATCTCCCCTGACATGACTTGAGGCCATTCCCTCAGGTCCTGTCACGGGTCACGAGAGAGAAGAGATCAGTGTCTGCCCCTCCTCTTCCCCTCACAAGGCAGTCGTAGACTGCAATGAGGTCTTTAAAAACAACTCTCAAAGTATCTGGGAGGTACAGTCTTTAGAAAGCCCTGTACTCATCACCTACAGTGCAGCTTTTGGGGGTCCAAAAGGAACCTGTGTTTTTTTCAGGAAACTGCTGCCTCTCTTTGTAGGGTTTCCACATTCATAGCTGTAGGTTCCAGGTAGCAGGAAGCATCCCATTTGTGACCATGACAAAGAGATCCTAACATGAAGTAATTTATCAGCAGTAAAGCAGAGACCATGATGAAAGTCTGGGGGATAGAAGGGAATATGTCGGCAGACCAGTGGAGCAAATCTGATTTGTTCAGTCCCTCTGGCTTTCAGAGTGAAAGTCCAAGGTCTGAGGACTTGGCTTGTGTTGTAACACAGCCTGTTCATCAAAGTGTGTGCTGGGATTACTGACAGTGCTTATCTGTGCTGGGTAAGAATCATCTTACACTTCTAGCTCAGCTCTGTGAGAAGAGGCTTCCACTGCTGATTCTGGAGGACTGTGTTCAGTTATTTTGATGACTGTTTTTGCGGGGGGAAACAACCAGTGGTTTATTCACGTGTTCGGGGAGCATACTTGACATTGAGTACATCGATGGCAAAAGTAAAAGGAAAAAAGTGTGATGTTGACAGTCTTGAAAGTTTAAGTTATCTTTTAAGGTGCTTTCAGTTTAACTTGGCTTGTGAACTGAGGATAATCCTTTTTAAGGAAAGGCTGAATTTTGCAAAATAACTTTTTTAAGTAAACGGGGTTATTTCAACCAAGATCTAAATGATAATACAGTGTTCAGCAGAACTGTCCTGGTGAGAACAGGATGCAACATTTGACTACTTGACATCCTTGTAGGACAGGATGCTTGTTGAAGTTGCAAGAAGATTGGTGTTCAGTTTATTATAGATAACTCTCAAGAAAGCTTTGTCTGAGAAACACCACTCATGAAAGATTGATAGCAAGCAGTGGAGCTTTTTCCTTATTCACTATTACCTCTGTGAAAGTTAAAAACTTGGAATTTGGTATATGATTCTGAGTGGAAAATACATATAAAGGGGATGTAGGTTCATAGCCATTTCTTATGGGAAAGAGAGAAACCTGGAAAGTGATAGATCTGTCCAAGAATCTTGAAATTCTCTGAGGTCTTGTTGCATTCTTTTTTCCCTGAAAATATGCAAATAATACTCTTTTGAAGACTTTATACAGTAACATGCCTTTGGAATAAGTTGACAGCAAGAAGAAATGGATTTCTGTGTCCTATTGTACTGCATTACACATGCCTAGGTAGTACCATGTTTTTATTTTGCAGTAAACAATTGAGGCAATAGCTCAGCACATGTTTTTAAAAGAAAAATGTTGCAGTTCAATCCTGTGATGTTTTTGTGATTGTGTTTTTGTCAAGAGTCTTGGTGCTCTTGCTGCTGTTTGCAAAGCTTGCTCAGGAACTGCTGTATCTGTTCTCTTCTTTTAAGTTGGCTTTGTACCTGGGTACGTAGCAGTCTGGATTTATTTTTGCAGGAAAAGCTTTTGCTTGTCATATTGAACTCCAGAGAAATTAATGAGCACTGGCCTAGAGCGTTGCTTCTGGCCATGAGTGGTGATGGAGCTCTATGTATTACTAGGATCAGCTGATTCATTGGGAATACATAATTTTTCTCCTACTCAAGCTCACATGTGTGCATTCTTTGCTTTCTCATCTACCTACAGAGTAATTTTTATGCCTTTTAATTTTTTTTCTTTCTTCTTTAAATTCAATCTGTACTTAACAACTGGACATCTTGGTTTTCTGTTATTTGAGAAGTAGGAGTTCTGAATGAAAGCATCTCAAAAGAGTCTTGTGGTATTATCAGAAGTCTCTTCAGAAGTGATTCGTGGCTGTGGGATTTTTTGTTTGTTTGGTGGACATGCTATGATATTATTTAATCTAGTCTACCCAACCTCAGGCCACAGTAATATGCCAGAACAAATGCCGCAGTGATTGATGCAATTTGTTCGGTTTTAATGAACTGCCTTCTGTCACTGAAGGTGCATTTCACAGTGCACTCTTTTTGCAGCCAAGCACTACTTGAAACTCACGAGTTTTAGATGCATCGAGTTGAAGCATGAGTGGACACTGATGTCTGTGGATCAGATTTGTACAATGAATGTAAGAGAGACTAAGGGGCTATGGTTAATAAGCAAATAAAAATGCAGATAAGGTATCAGAAATGAAATTAGTATTCTAGAACTTGGACTTTGAGGTCTTGTTGCCTGAAGTAAATTATATTTCTTTTTCAGCAGAGAAGAATCACTTTTACCAAATTCTTCATAAAACTCTCAATGATTTATAGGTCTGACTATGAGAACCATTGGACAGCTAAATTGTCCCAAGCCCCATCACAGTGTATAGATGTAGCCATAACTGTTTAATCAAGTTCAAGGGAGGAATGACTTGGGATAGCATGCAGATGGTATAAATTTTCTTTTTATGCTGGGAGTTTCAGAGGAGAACCACTTGAATGTTCGGTTCACTTTCTCCTTTAAATGATTAACTTGCTGATAATGGCTAGAGTAAACAAAGTTCCAGAAGGCAGGTCACTGCAGCTTAACCTGGATGCAGGTTTCTCCAGAAAGTAGACTTGTGTCCCTGTAGCAGTGGAGAAGACAAGGGGTTTGGAGCAGGCTATACCAGTGGAAAATTGAACTGCTCTGTCAGTACTGACACAGGCCTGCAGCTGTACTCTGTGTATTTGTGCTGGGGAACTCTTGGGTTGTTTTGAATTAGATGAATACCTTCTGTAGCTTCAATGGGATGATGGTGCAAGATTGTCTCTTAACGTCTGTCGAAGTTTTTGTTCCCTTTTATTCTGGACAAATAGATTTTCATCCAGTCGTTTCAGATCTGTTGAAACCTAGTTTTGCTCTTCAGCTCTCTGGAGGAAACACAGTTTTTCTCAGGGATTAGCTGTATTTCTGCACGTTTTTTATACAGTTTGTCAGTGCAGTTGTCAACAAGAGGAAACTGGGTTTGGAATTAAGAGCTGGAACAAATCAAGCACAGGTATCTGCTGAGATGTAAAATGCGGCAAGTAGCAGAGATTCCAAATTATAGATATCTTCCAGTGGATGCCTATCACACAGGAATAAAAAGTCAGTTAGATGAAGTACTCTTCCTTTTCTGGTACTAGTGTCTGTGGAGATGGCTTCAGGAAAAGCAGAAGTTTCCCGTTAGAAGTCACAGTTACGGTTTTCAACTGGTCTCTGATCTCAGTAAGTGGTCTTCAATAGTGTGTGTTGGAGGCCAGATCTACAATCATCTTAACTCCTAGGCAAACTGACCCTTTGCTTCCTGTTCTGAGAGTTATCCAAAACCCCCAACAATCCAGGAGAAATGGTCAAGGTACTGGAGTTCCCAGAAGGGACTCAGTGTACTTAGAGACTGAATTTGTAGTTTGGTTGCTCATCAGTCTTTATTTCTTTTGTTTAATACCACTACAGTCTGAGCCTCCAGTCAAACCTACTAATTGGCCTAGTCTTCACACAGAGGTTGACTGATTGATTGATTTATTGATTTATTTTCACCGTCAACATTCTTCTGGGTCTTCCTTTTATATCTGAAGCTGACATAGGAACAACTGTCCTTCTACAATATGGCATACCAGGCACAACTGCTCAGAGATCTCCTCTGTGATCTGCTGCTGTCTTTGTGTTTAGCACTGAAAGGCTATGGAATGAGGCTGGTGCCACTGCACATACCTGCAGGGAATACTCCAGCTGGTGGAATTTTGTCTTCAGAAGAGCTTTGCTGCAGCACAGTGCCATACCCACCTCCTATTGCACGGTATGCTGTGCTAAAAATGCACTCTCTTTCCTAATCAAGAAGAGGGATGCTCTCTGAAAGATCTGAGGATAGTCAATGACACAGAAAACATTAGGAAGAATTTTTATCTTCTTTCTCCTGGCAGGCAGTAAGAAAAAGTATTGAGGAAGTAACACTTTCAAAACTAAGTTTTCTGTAGGCTGCCTGAGTTCTGATTTGATTGCTGGGAATACGACTGTAGTGCTGATGTCCTAGGCAGACAGTCTGACCAGTGGAAGGCCCAGTGAAAGATCCTGAACCTAAAATCTCATAACACCCAAAAACATTTTGTTAAATGTGATGAAGAGGCTGGGGTGGGTTTTTTTTTTTCATTCTTGAATTCCTGATCTTTTTCAGCTTCCTTTTAAACTCCTGCACAGGCAAGGCTTATTATAGAAGTGCTGACAGAACTTGCTTCATATTGTTGTATCTTAGTGTACAAAGCTATCTTGTTTCTCAATTCTGCTTCAGGAAGCTTTTCTGAAAGCTGTTTTGGAAATGCAGGTTTATCCAGTTACCCGCCCTTGACATGAGAAGTCATTTCTTTACACAGCCAGTTCTAGCTTTGGTTTTTTTTCCTTTTTTCCAAGTCAATTTCCTCATTGCCTGCATGCTGACTAAATGCACTGGTGAAAATTACAGTACTGAATTTTGGTTTATATGCAAAGACACCACAAATCACACTGAACACACTTGAGCTGTTTCTGAAGACAGAGATGTCATGTCAGTGGAGTTTGCACTAGTTTATAGCACAGTAGAGGCAGTTTGGTGGAAAACAATCTGATGAACCTTCTCTTCATCATTCCTTCGTAATGGTAACAGTGCTTTCATTAAGGAATGTACACCCCATCTTGAACATGCAATCCATACAAATTCTGGATAATGCTACTTTCACTTTTCATGTGCATTCCCTTTCACTAGAAAAATGAAAACATGTTTACCTCACTCTTATTCCGTGCAGCAAAGGAAGAAAAAGTAGGTTTTGTTTTGTTGGGGTTTTTTTCAACACAGCCTTCTCTAGCCACCTAACAATGGTAGTGATGTGTTTATTTGCAGTCTGAACTGCAAAATAAGAGGTAAAGAAAAAAGCAGATGGCAGTTGCCATCTGTAAACCAGAAAAGGACAGCAACAACCAGCTGCTGAGTGAGGTATTGGCAATAAAACCAGGCCCAGCCGTTTGTGCTTGTTGTGCCTGGGTTATCAGTGTTTTGCTATGTTCTTACACTTCCAAGCTGTCTACTTCTGTGCCAGTATTTTCCTCTACCAGGTTATTCTCAATTTAGGAAACACAACTGTCATAGTTTGTGTCTAGGGAGTTTCCGTGAGCCTCACCATCCCTACGAGTTAGGTGGATTGCTGCTGTAAACTGTACCTCACATGCTTGGTATCACTGCAGGCTGCATGCAGCATAGTCTGGCTTTTCACTACAGTGTGTTCAACTTAAATCTTTGCAGTCAATAAGTGATGCAGAGCAAAGGAAAGCAGTACTGTGCAGGCTGTGCTGCTCACAGGACGGAGATGGTTGTGGATACCTCCTTTTTTGGTTAGGCTTTTTAAAAATTCCTTTCAGATTTCATATGTTTGTGGCATTTGCATGATGAGCAGCCTTCCAGGGCTGAAATACTTAAGGTGATAGTATGATGGTTTGATCTTCCTTTTCTGAGAAGTGAAGACAGCATCTCCATGATAATTGTGTAGCAGTTCTGAAAAGGCTCCTGGCCCCAAGGTTTGCAGAGGTGATTTCTGCTCATTTTAGCTCTGCAAACAGGCCCTGCTATTGCCTGTTTGTAAATAGTTCAGTGTGTTTTGCTGCTGCTAGCAGTTTCTTTTAAGGGAAGTCTTAACTAATCTCAGTGAAGAGTTAGCTAACACTTTGAGAAAGTTCTGCTGTTTGGTCTTTATACTCCAGGCTCAGATTATGGACTTCTCTTACACTTGTTTTAGGATTTCTTTTCAAATAGATCTAGATAATTGCCAGTAGCAAGCTCTTATCACTAGAATCTGATCCCGGATGGTTAGACTGAAGCTGCTTTTTTTTCTATACATCAAGGCAAGAAGGTTTGCTGATGTTGGATTCTGCCAGCCAGTTTTCAGTAGAGTTCTTGGGCAGGGGTACTTTTAAGATGTCGTTGGCCTCTTCTGTGGTTCTGGCTTTCTTGTGGGAGAGGTGTAGGGGGTATGGTTAGTTTTGTTTTATTTTATTTTTTAAGTAGGGGAAACAGCAATAAGGGTTTGTAAACCGTACCTGGTAAGTTCCCAGGAGCTTTCAGAAGGAAGGGAGTCTGTGTTAGGGAGAGAGGTTACACTCCCTATTACCATTCACTTTTGTATGCCCTTTTCATGTCTCTGAGGAGTGTGATTTGACACACTTCATCCAAAGAGTCACATAAGCACTCTGCTCTTGAAATTATATAAGCTAACATAGTTTTAGAAAGAAATAAGACAGGGAGCAACTTCATGAGAAAGTTCACTTTTGCGTTTCTGGTGCTGGTAACGTGTTATATCAGTCCTTAGAGTGAGCCACGATATTTCTTAAAACAAAGTGGGTTGGTGGAGTTACTGCATGTTTATAAATGGGACGTTCTGTGGCGTAAGCAGAATTCAATACCTTTAAGAAAAGTAAGATTTTGAATTCTTGTCTGTGGTTATAAAACCTGTTGTAATGTGTGTCTGAGGAGAGGGGGAGTCATTTGCTTTCTTTTGAAAGACTTTTGCCATCCTTATTCTCAGCAAATTCTCTGCACAGAATATCCGACCTGACCTCGTTTTGGTGGACTGATATAGTGTGGAATTACACTGTCTGGGAGTGAGCAAGAATTACAGAAGTCAAGAGTATCACAGAATGGTTTGGGTTGGAAGGAACTTGAAAGCTCATATAGTTCTAACCCCTCTGCAGTGGGCAGGGACACCTTTGATTAGACCAGATTGCTCAGAGGCCCATCCAACCTGGCCTTAAGCACTTCCATGGGCAACCTGTTCCAGTGCCTCTCAACCCTCACAGTGAGGAATTCCTTTCTAACATCTAATCTAAACCTACCCTCCTGTAGTTTGAAGCCAATTCCCCCTTGTCCTGTCACTACATGCCCTCATGAAATTTTTTTCTACAGATGGCATAACAATATATTTATAAAAACTGGGGCATGCTCTTCACTTGAGGAAAGCTTGTTTTTTAGTTTTAAAGCTGCTGTTTTCTGAGACTGGATATTGGAAGATAACCAGTTATTGATTAGCAGTCCGTCTGAGACCTGTGCTGCAAAGATTGCCTTTGCGCATAAAAATTCTTGTGACTTACAGAAAAAAGATAATGTCTAGTAGCATTTACAGGAACAGTATCTGTTTCTCTCTCTGGGGAGAGGGAACTTGTTTTTGCGGAACATCCTGACAATAGTGATTATAATGAGAACTTTCCCATCTGACTCAAGTATTTCATGCTGCGTAGGGATTATTGAATATTACTCTGTGGAAAAACAGTCAGCCAAAGAGGTTCTAATTACTTGTGGCTGAGCAACAGTGCACCTACTTTCCATTCTCTGCACAGGGTTTTCTCCCTTTTTTTTGTCAAACTTTCCTTTTGTTTAAATGTTCTTTGAATGAAAACAGCATTCATTACATCCTCCAGAAGGATTAATATTTAGTGTAACATATATATGTTCGTGAGATATATCACAAATACTTTCTTAACAAAATGCTTTGCCTGTAAACTTTTGAGAAGACTTTGCTACTTGCAGGTATAAAAAGATCTTGTGAAATCACTGTGTGCATATGCTTAAACCTTTGCTCTCTATTGCACTCTTGAATCTTTAAACGGGAAAATCCAATGAGATCTGGCTTTTCTGTTATATAACACTGCTGTGCAATTATAAATGCTAAAGCCACGTTCCAAATACCTTTATTTTGTGCTGCTGCAAAGTAGTGCAATGTTGGATTATGTTTTATGCTTTGCTTTTTAAAGGGAGAAAAATAAATTGAGGAAAATCAGGAGTCTGTTGGTGTCCTGCATGCCTTTAAGATTAATTGGGACTTTGTACTGAAAGAGAAGCTAATTTGTGTTGAATACAACTCGCTGCTGAGTAAGTGGAGCGTTGAGGCTTATGTTAATTGGCAGTTGTGCCTTTTCTGCTGTTTCCTGGTGCTGTACTCGGTGACCTGGTTGGGCTGGGCTGGCATGGCTTGTATCTGGTCAGAGCTGCGCACACACTGCTGCTTGCAGAGCAGGGCTGTTTTAATGGGACACTTGCATAGCATGATGGTCATGGTGCACTGAGCTCTGCCCATCACGTGCCAGTAGAGCCAAGAGCTGTGTGTGCTGCGGTGCTGGTGGCCAAGCAGATGGAAATGGAGACTGCCTGCCAGGCTGGTTTGCTGGCTCTGCTGCCACTGCGTTGGATTGCCTATTCATAGACTTGATGAGGTGTAGATATGTACAACAGTTGTTACAATCTTCTAAACAGTTTGAATGTCTCTTGGTAAAGGTTGTAGATATGGGGCTGTCCAGTCAGCCTGGGAAATTACAAATTTTAAAGTATTTCCATCCCTTGTCTTACCCAGGTAAGACATTCGAACATATTGTAGTGTGGTTTGTGATTTTGGTGAAGTTTATTGGCTAAACATTTTTCATCAGTGGTGTTTGTATTTCCACTGTCTGTGGGTACCTTTTGGAGGATATCTTAGTGTCAGAGCTTTCCAAGCAAGGATTGCTACTGACTGTTGTGGCAAAGTACAGAGCAGTGCTGTGGGTAAGTGCTGAGTGCTTTTGACATGAAGAGGAGCCTTTGTCCCTGTATCTGCCCTTGTGCAAGTAGGGCACTACCCTTCACCCTCATGCCATGATATAGGTGAGGCATCATTGACAACTCTTCCAATACTTGAAATAGATTATTTGAGGAAGAATAAGTAAGTATTGCTAAGGCATTCCTCTACCCCCAGGTAAGCAAAGTAAGAACACTTATCTATGGAGAAGATAAGGTATGGTTTGTTTTGAGGGTTGTTTTTTTTAAAAATCCTTAAACAAATACAGACATAGGCAGGTTATTAATGCCAGTGGAGTGTGGGAAGAGGTTACACTTTTGATTGCATCACAGGCTTTGGCAAAATGAAACACAAAGCTTGTAGATGGTAATTCTAGATCCTGTTCTTGCTCTATTGTGTCAAATACTTTCCTTCTAAGAGGGTGAGGAAAAAGCTCTGCTATTACCAGCTGTAGTTGATTCTACAAATAGTTGGACACTGAATTTTTTAGTCAGCTGTCGCAACTGGAAAGATGTCCTATGGTATCAGTTGAAGTGTCTGTCTATTAAGGACTTAGGTACTTCAGCTTATGAGCACTAAAAAGCTAGAGTTCATGTGTGCTCTTTTCCCATGGTTTTTAAAACCTCTTCCAAAGGTCTTTTAATAAAGAATTCTCTGAATAGGAGTTGAAATGGAGAATTTAAAAAGTGTATGAGGTAAAACCAAGGCTTACTGACCTTGAAGTATTTAGACTATTCCATGGGTTAGTTTCAACTGAATGGTTTATTCTTTTCAGAGCTGCAGATGTTTTACACAACTGTAATTCTGCCCTATGTAGTTGTAACTCATGGGTAGCACAGAGCTCAGTTTGTCCTAAGAAGAGGTGCTATGTGTGGGGAGTTTTAAAGATGTCTGGCAAGAAGATGCATGCTTAGACTTGTGCAATACCATTAAAAAGGCTGGGCCTACTTTGTCCCTGTTGTCATTCTTCTGAAGCAAAGTAAATTGGAAAAGTAGTGAATCTAACCACACTTAAAACACTGATATTCTTCTCTTGCTAATGGACTGAAAGCATTTATTGCCCTGTCTGGATCTTTCTGGCTTTATTGAACTGAACTGCATTTTGCAAGTAAACAATTAGTGGTCTAATTCTTGCTTGAAAAAAATAACCATACAACTTCCATTTCAAAGAATGAGAAAGCTCCCAAGGACAGGCATAGCTATAGTACCTCACGCTGCCTTGAAGAAATTGGTGCAAGTTTCTCATCAGCCTTTGAATCCCAGATCTGTTTCTCTTCTGAATTATTGGTAGGTCTGTACATCCTGCTGTCACATCTAGTCATGTCTCCAAATAGTAGAACTATAAAAAGTTTTTTAATTTTGCAATGGAGTAGTTACTTTTTAAAACTTTTTTTTTTCTGGCAAGTGGGGAATTATTAGGCTATTAGGCAACTTGCAGAAAGGGAGTTTGGAGCAAGGCACTTATAAAATGAATGGTCTGAATCATCCCTCTCCTCAGTCAGGGCTGAGGCGTTCTGGCAGGACTGCAGGCAGTGCTGCTCCAGCACAGCCTGGTATTACTTGTATGGAGAAACAAAGGGCTTCAGTCCTGAAATACCCAGCCTGCTACTCATCAGAGAACAGGGCTCCATAGGATTTAATGGGAAGATAGGTCAAGAGTGTCTGGCACAGGGAAGAGAGGCATTATAAAGAAGAGTTACTTCTACTCTAATTGTATTTTTTGTTCTTGAAGTCTTGCTTTTTCACACTTTATGTTGTTTTATAGAAATGTTTACTTACCTGGGCTTCCCAGAAGCCTGCAATGTCTGTTTACTTGGAAGAGTGTCTATTTGTGTGCCAGTAGCTCATCTGACTCGTGCTTTAGAGCTTCCCAGAGATCAAAGCTGCATTTACAAGAACTGGAGAGATGCTATGCTGGGCTGGGTCCAGATTCCTTGGGTTTGTTCTTATGCTATTGGCAGTAAATGTCTAGATTGTTTTGCAGCCATACCATCAATTTGCTGCACTGCTTACGCCAGGGGGACCTGGCACCGAATTAGACTCTGCTGCATTTATTTTATTGCAAACAATGTATCATGAGTCAGAGAGAGAGAGGTGTTAAAATGATGGATTGTGGATGTCATCTAGCATGTATAAAGTCAGCATTTGCAAACACAAAAGCTAGAAGTGACCGTAGTGATACAGTTAGCCTGTGCCTCAGAGACTATCACAAAAAAAGTTAAGTGGTACACTCAATTCTTTGACATAAGGTCTCTGAAGTCTGCATTATTTAATAGTGAACTGGTCCCAAAAGTTATTTACTAGCTTTGGAGGCTTGGGAGACTTTTTCAGTTTGTTGTTTTGGTTGGGTTGTTGTTGTTTGGTTTTGTTTGTTTGGGTTTTTTTTTTTTTTTGTTTTTCATTTTTCTTTGTTTGGGTTTTGGAAGTTTTTTGTGGCAAGTACTTTAACATGGGCTAACAAGGCTGCTGCCTTAAGACTAGGATTTGGCTGCGGTTTGTGAACTGCCTCAAATAACACTTTGGGGAGTAATGAGGCTGCCTACTCTGCTACTGAATCAACTACTTAACTGCTGCATGGTTGTTCAGGCTCTATTCACTGTTCAGTAATTGCTGTGTTTGATAGCGTGGCTCTGTTTTTTAAATCTGTTCACCAAATCCCTTAGTCCAGAGCAGTTTCTTCAAAGAGTTGCCAAGCAGACAGCTTAACTAACTGCAGAAGAGACTGTTCTTTCCACAGCATTTTTTCTGCTAGGAGAAAGGGACATAGCTGGGAGGGAAGGTGCACTAGCACGTCAGGCAAGGTGCAATTCCTGGCAGTTCTCACAGAAGAGATGTGTAGGTGTGTAGTCACATCTACATACACATGTGCTTATTAAAAAAGTGAATGGATAGTGTTTCTAAAGGGTGCATGCATCCCATGGATACGCTTTGACACTACACTAAAACATTTGGGAAAAGGTGTGCGCTTCCCAAGGAAAATGGCCTATCCTGGAACTGTTAGTTGAAGTTCCCATGTCTTTCCAGCAGTAACATCCTGGTAAAACTAACTTTAGCTGCTTTAGCCTGCATTTCTAGGAGCTCCAAAATGATGGTAATAAACAGAAATATTTTTCTTTCTTTAATGCTACTTGACTGCAAATTATGGCACTTCAAGCTTCTGGATTCTACTTCTCTTTTCTTAATAAGGAAGCCTACATATGCTGCTGCTGACAGCCTCCTACTGAAGAGTGTATCAGACATCATTGCTTAGGTATATAAATGTGTGGAATAACTCTTAAGTTCTCTCCTCTCCCAGGACACTGGTACAAGGGAAGCAAATCTTGCGCTCAAGTAATGGAATTCCTAACCATATTATTATTATTAATCAAAATAGCTGATTTTTTTTTTAATATGGGTTCTGTGGACATAGGCCTAACTGAAGTCCAAATGTGTATAGTGCCATAAACTACACTTATACTACAAGAAATGCTTGAAATCAAATTGGCATCTTAAGGCTCATACAACATAGTTGAAGAAAGCTCCTTTGCTAAAACTGTGTAATCAAATCTGTAATTATGGGCTAAGAATAGAAATTATTCTGCACATTTGGATCACATTATTGGGCAGAAAGAGGGCTTTTTTCAGCATCTGATGAATTGTCTCGGACTACCTGGATCACCTACAGGTCTTGTTCCTGGCAAATGGCTCATGAGGACTCAAAGAGAGATGTGTTTCTCTCCCCTTCCTGGAATGGGAACTGTGGAACATTTCTGGTATCTGTCAGCTGCCAGCCAGTTCTCCCCCTGTCTGGCTATACTGTGCCTTACACAGGTTTTTTCAGGACAGCCATGGAAGTGACTGAACTTTCAAAGGGGATCTTTACATTGTTGTTCTTGGTCTTAAGCCAGTGCACTCAGCTGTTTTCAGCTAATTCTCTCTGGAGTTTGGGGAGTGTTTTCAACACGAGATCTGCTCTCAGTACCAATGCTTTTGTTTAATTGCTCTTTTTGATGTTTATATACTAGCTTGGTCTTGAGTATGGGGGCGTTGCCCTTGTGTGTGCAGAGCTCACACAGTGGGCCAGGAGCAAAGGCAACAGAACAGTGAAGGAGCCCCGACTTCTGCTTATTCTCATGCCACAGTGAATATTGACTTCTACAGAAAAAAAAAAAAATTAGGTTGTGTTATTACTGCCAGGGGGGAAGGAAGTGACTGCTTGTTCAGATTTTCAGAAGCTTTTTCTGTTAAAGTGCTAAAATAATTTTGTGAGGACATTGAATCTACAGTGAAAACATGTCTTGTCAGGAAACTCTTCAGCCCCATAATTGTGATTCTTTCCTGTCTGCCAGAAAGCAATCAGTTAAAATACGCCCTTTTTGGTTTAACATGTAAAGAATAGGAAAAAAAATTGAATAAATCTATACATGTATGATAAATAACCGATAGGTTAATTTCTTATGAAGACTTTTATAGACACAAAGGAAGAGCAATGGGTGGTTCATAGGTGATTTAACAAGGCCCACCTGGAGAGTCAAGTCATTAAGTGGGGCATGTGTGGAGACGCCTCTTGTCTTTCTACTGCTCATCTGCCTAAAGGTGAAGCCTTGCCGGCCAGTGTAGGGCAATCCTCTGCTAATCTGGGGAAATCCATTTTGTCTCAGTCAGTTGATATAGGCAATGATCTCTTCACTCAGACTGAGCTTTCTTCCTCAGAGGTAACTTGGAGGATAGCATTAGAAAGACAGAACACTGCTGTCTCTACTGCAGAGATCAGCTCTGGTCACGCTCAGTATTTGACTGAGAAACACACACTTGTCAGTGCATCCAAAATCTGTTGAAATGAAATGGCTGAAGTCTGTGAAGATGACTCTCTGATCACAGTTGCTTATGCTGAAGTAATGACAGTTCTTTATTCATCCACAGAGGTCTCTTGCCCTGTTGGCCCAATTTCTTGCTCATTGGAATGCATCATTCTTGAGCCTGGCAGAAGTGATCTCGACTCTTATGGATCCTTCTTCCCTTCAGGGCCTGTTGCTATGGGATTCTTCAGAGAAGATCCCTGAAGAGCCTAAAATCAGCTCTCCTGAACTCCATGGTTATAATCTTACTTGCTGCCCTGCTTCTTCCTCACCTAATAATGAACTCCACAATATCATGGTTGCTGCAGCCAAGGCTGCTCCCAGCCTTTCACATCTCCAACAAGGCCTTCCCCATTTGGCAGCATGAAGTCAAGCAGCACACCATTCCTTGTGGGATCCTCCGCTACCTGTGACAGGTAGCATTGTCATCAATGCTTTCCGTCTCTACTGTTAGCCTCTTCTTCGCTGTGTTGCTTCTTCAGCAAGTGTCAGGGTGCTTAAAGTCCTCCACAAGAACCTGTGCCTGTGACTTTGAGGCTGCTTCAAGGTGCCGGTAGAAGGGCTCATCTGCTTCCTTCTGCTGATCAGATGGCCTGTAGCAAACTACCACAGCAACATTTCTCTTACTGGTCTGTCCTTTTATCGCGACCCATAGCTCATCATTCATCCCAAGACAGAGTTCATGCATGCTGAGTGTTGTCTCACATAGAGGGCAACTCCACCACTGCGTCTTCCTGCTCTGTTTCTCCTAAACATCTCATGGCCCTGCGTGACAACATTCCAGTAATCCCATCCCATGGGAGCTATCCCATCACGTCTCCATAACTGCGATGAGGTCAAAGCCCTGTGACTGCACACAGATCTCCAGCTCCTCCTGTTTGTTTCCCACACTGCAAGCACTGGTGTACAGGCACCTTACTGAATTATTTGATTGGGCCAACATCCCCATGGGGATGCAAAGGGATGCCCCATATTCCTGTATTGTGGTTACATCTTTGGCTGCTTGTGCTGGCTTGAGTTATTCCCGCTTTAGCCTCGTTTTCCTACTAGGATGGCTGCTATAGTTCTCCCCTTCCCACACCCAACCTCTGTTGAGCCTACATCCCTGCCCCCCTTCAAATCTAGTTTAAAGCTCTCTCAATGAGCCCTGCTAACTCCTGAGACAGACAGGGGCCTGTTTGTTGCCAGCAGGCCCAGTGCAATGGAAGCTGACCTAAAACACTTAGCACACTGATCTTTACTTGTTAGCTCTTCCTGCTTGTAGTATTTCACATGATCTAGAAAAAACAGTTAGATTTTCCTGTCCTTTTCAGAAGGAGAAGACTAGGAAGAAATCCGATTTTAAAAAGAATTCAGAAACTGATTAGGGGAAACATCTACCAGAGCCTGGAACAGTAGTCTTGTAAAGTCAACTCTCTGTATATTCCTTTCTTAAAACAAAAAAGCGCACATTTTTCTTTTAGCTGGTCTTTTCATAGAAAACCTCTGCCAAGTGTTTTAATACATTCTTTTTCTGTAATATTTTGTGTATATACACGTATGTTCCAGCTCTGTGTGGAAACAGCTTTCTCCCTTTTAACTCTACCTTTTAAACTGAGCTAAAATAACATCTATTAAAAATTAGCTTCAAGGATGGGAATTCATCTTCCTCCCTCTTTCTAGCCCTGGCCTGTCATGAACCTTAGAGCCTAAGTTTTCCTTGCATTAGTGCTGCTCAATCTTTATGGCCTAAATGTATCTAGGGCATTCTGCAGCTACTCCAGCACACTCTGTGGCTATTTTTGGCAATGTAGCTTTTGTCTGGCAGTGCTAGAGAAGGATGGCATATGCTCACTGCTGTGCATGTGACTTGATTTAAAGGTGAATGATGTGGGTTTGTTTATGTATATGTATTTATCAGAATTTAAAAAAACCCAACTCTGTATAATGTGGCATCCCGTACAAATTTAATATGCTTGGCTGCATGAGTTTTTATTCTCCTTTTTTATGTAATTGTATGTTCAGTGAACTGTGCATTAGAAAGTGAATTAGCAAGTTAATTTACTCTACATGTCAGTGATAGAATAGCTTTTACCTCCTCAGGCCATGTGATTTGAACCGTCTGTGAGTGTATCAGAATACCCAACCACTGCTTTTAGAACCATTGGGGGGAGGAGTGTTGTTAGTTTAACCTGTTCTCTCCCTAGGGTTTTAGTTCTGATTTGCAGTCACTATCAGTGGGGTGTTTTTGGACATGCTCTGAGTGAGCTGGGTTTTAGGGTTTTTTGTGCACTTTCCATATTTCATGTGCTGTACCTCAAGGGCACCTTTTGCAGAACAAGTTACTCGCTCATCATCTGAACAAAGAAAATAAAATGAATGATAATTCATCTTTAGAATTCCTAATCGAAGGTAATTAACACACTCCATTTTGAGTTTGCAACTCAAACTGCATAATGTTTAGCAATCTACTTCCCTAGTAATCCATTAAAACTGTCGGGCTCAGTTTTGCAGGAACAGCTCTAGAGCCTTAGTTACAGTTCCACAACAGGGTAGCCAGTTCCCCAGAAAAATCTGGTTTCAGTTGTACTGGTTGTAGGACTGAGGGAGGATGTTTGCATCAGAACCAATAATTTGAATAAATGAATGCCAAAAAGAGCAGAGAAAAGGAATGTTTTCATCTCAAGATGTTGATCCAGGTTGTGAGAGGCTAAGTGCTGGTTAATGCTCCTGGGGTTTTCATTGCTGAGAGTATATGGGAAGGCTCTGACAGGACCACTTGCTTAATCCCACTCTCCCAGGCTCCCTGGTTATGTCACAGCCACATGGCTACTTTTCACATTGCAGGACAGGACTTTTAACTGCTGTGTGCCTTTTTAAGCTCGTGTGGATGGGCCAGCGTGCAGAGTGGGTGGGAGAAGCCTTTGTGCCACGTGAGTACAGTAGTTATTATGGCTTAGCAAATGGTTAGTGTAGAACCAGCGTGTTTGTTAGCTATTGGTACTGAAATGGGAGGTATAAGGCTGCCATGATTTTGTTGGTGTGACAAATGCGATTTTAATTGGTTTGTAAAAAAATATATAATGAGGGAATTGCAGGGGAGAATTATGTTTGGTCATATTACATAGGTGTGTGTAATGTCTTAGTGTAAAGTTAAACATGACGTAGAGAAGGTGGCCCTGGAGCACAAGTATTTCCTAAAATCTGGATTAAATATGCTATTAGCTTTTTTTTTTGAGGATGAGAGAAGTTGTATAGCAGTTGCTATTAATTTTCTAGTAACTGATTTTCCGTAATATTGAGCAAAGTGTTGACATTAATGACTGCATTATGATTGTTGAAAAGGCTCATTTGTTATCAAGCCAATAGAAACACATCAAGAATTATCCAAGAAATGTCGAAATGCCAAATAATATATTTAATACTAAAATCTTGGAAATGTCCAAGTAAACAATCTACTTGTCTACTTATGTACGCATGCAAAAATTCTTTAAAATTGAGGCCCCATCTCAAATCGGTTTTTGATCTTGAAATGTTTAATGGATTTTTTAGTATTGCTGTAAGTGACGTTTGCATTAAGCTGTTTGAAAAGAGGCGTGAGGATGTATTTTAAACAACTGGAGTGCTGTTCAAGGCAAACATGGAGGCTCCGCTCTTTGACTTCTCCATTTTATTTGGAAGCGGGTTGGAACTGGCTGACCAAGGCCTCCTTCCCAGGCAGTGTGTTTTGAAATAGGAAGTGGGGCAGTGTGGTAGACAGCTGCCAGCACCAATAACCGGTGGCTTGAGCTGCTTAACAGAGGCTAAGCCCAAATCTATTGACGCAGAGCACAGGGAACTGCTCTGCAGATTTCTCCCCCCTCCCTATCCTTCCATATAATCTCATGATGCTGTGGATGTGACAAACTCCATTTTGATCAGATGTTGGGCCAGAAATGCTGAGAGCGGGTCAGTTTTGACCTCGAAAGGATATCTTGATGGCATGCATTCTCCACACTTTCTGAAACTGCACCTTCTTCTTCTGTGACACCACCTCCTCTCTACTTCAGGTTTGCAAAATTGCTAGCCTGAATTTTTTTAAATGTAGGCTGGGAGATTGAAGCCATGCATACAGGGTGATGTGGATCATACTATGGATGCACAGTAGACCTCTGCGGTGCAAATGAGTGTTCAGTACTGAATATAATGGATGAAATAGGTAAGCACCTTGCTCTTCATATTTCCAGAAAAAGACCTTTTAAATGGCTTTCCAATTAAAATTTGTAAATGGAAAGCATTATCTCTAGTTGTGGGGATGCATGTAGTGGTTTTCCTTTGTATTTTCACTTTATAATTGACTGTAAGGAGTCCAGCATGATACAGGGGATTGCAGAAGAGCGATCTGCTAATGCATTGATATTCTGATTTTCTTTTTTTCAAGACAGATTATGAAAGTGAAGGTTTTATCTTTCTGCAGTATCTGCTGTTAATATCTAAGTAATTAATTACTAATTGCTTTCTAAACCACCAGATTGCTCATTGAAGTTGACTTCTTGGTTGTAAGTAGCCATACTATTGATGTATAGTGCAGTTATCTACTTGTTCACAACATTGTTCAGTCTAATTAGTTGTAACTTCGAATACGTGAAACAGGAAGGGGCCTGTTTGTCTGTAGTGAAGTCGTTTACATAAGCTAGGGCCTGCAGTTTTACCAGAGGGTAAAACAGCTGCAGTGCAACATCCCAATTCCAAAAGTAGTAACAACTTTTGTATCAGAATATTTCCTTTCCTACATCCACTCTAGGCCAGACAACTGGTAAAGATGTTCAATGATATGGAAGCACTGCCAGAGTTATTCCCCAAAGGGTGAATTAATGGTGCTTTTTGTAACTTTTAATCTCTTTACTTATTCAACTTTGTACAGGCATAGCATGAAAACAAGAGTATTTTTTTGTTTCCCCTTCTACCTCCATTTAGGTTACTTTCTGGTGAACAAACAAAGCAAAAATATTTTTAAAAACCCAAAACGAAACAATAAACCATTTTTTGATGAAGGTGCTCTTTTTGCTGTTTCATTTTGTCATTCAGCATTCAAGTCTGTTTGACTTTTTAGTAGTCGCCTGCTGTGTTTACTCTGTAAACTTTAGGTTAGGTCATAAGGGTGTCCTTTTTGTTTACTATGTACTGTCTCTGAAGTAATCACTTAATTGCTTTTTATTTCCGTTGCTCTAAGTGCTACTTAACATACCTGGAAGTAACCTGCTGTTGAATAGTAGCTTGATGCTATCGTGCTTTCTATGTCCAACACTTTCATCTGACCCTTATCTCCCCTCATGGCTTGACAGCTCACAGTCCCTGCACAGAGATGGTGTTTTCATCATCCTCTGTACCCCAGGTGCCAGCTGCAGCAGTGGTTTGGGGTTTTCTTCCCCAACAATTGGTGTCTGGCATGTCAGACTCTAGAGCTAATATGGAGGGGCGGAAGTCAACACAGATTCTGCAAACTGAGGAGTCAGCACCTCCAGATGTTGCCTTACATTGTGGTGCCTGCCTTAGCACACAGCAGTGATCAATAAGCCCTTGCCCATCATGGTACCATTCCAGAGGGCACAGCCCCAGCACAGGATGCATTTGTGCTCATTGAACAGTTAGAGGTCCTAGTAAATGTGGCCTCATTTGAAGTCTGCGACTTTCGTTTGCTTAAATCATGGCTATCATATTGGGATTATTCTGAAAGTGAATTGAGTATGAGGTTCTTTAATCTCCAAATAACGTTGTGAAGTTATGGCAATGAATAATCTGGGGGTTTTGAATTTAATATTTAAGTGGGGCAAGTGCAACTTAGTGCTTCTGGAAATAAAGGGTTGCTAGCACTGTCTGATGGCTTATTACTGTTCATGCACACTTAACTATTTTCCTTGACAATTATAAGAATTTCTCCCTTTTTTTTATTCCTGATCTAAGGATTGCAGACTTTTCTCTTGGGAGTGGAGAGTTCAGGGAAGCGAAAAATGGGGATGCTGAACTGTGGAGTAATTGTGAGGGTAACAAGCAGTAAAAGTAAGCTGAGACCACCCACCTCACTTGAATTTCGAACGTAATTGGGAACTTCAGATGTGAAAAGCTGTTGCTGTAATCTGTTGTATCGTTGCCAAAATCTTTGGAAATTGAATTCATCTGAAATATTAATACTGGTTACAAAAGCAGTGGAATTCTGCAGCTAGCAGATAATGTTGGAAAGTAGAAATGGAAGTATAATATAATAAGAAAATCATTGTTGGAGGATGCGAACAGAGATAACATTTTGTTATAAGGCCTTGACTGAATGAATTCAAAGAAAACAAGGCAAATCTTTCGGCTGTTATAACTTAGGTTGATATAATTTCTTTACTTGGCTGTTTAAAAAAATAAATGTAATAATAAAATTACCAAATTAAACAAGAAATTCCTATATTTTGAGGCTGTTTTAGTAGAAAAGAAGACTATACAGCTGCTGTGGAATTCTTCAGTACTTATAATAAGAAAATACTGCAAAGTGAGGTTTTTTGACTTCTCTTTCTATTATCCAGTGCTGTCAAGTACTTGTAAGCAGTGCTACAAAGTCAGAGCTGCTACAGTTCTTAAAACCTGTGTCCAGTGACCAACATTCGTATGGGAAACAAAAGCAGAGGCCAAGGCAGTGTAAAATGATGCAAGGGGGGCGGGGTAGGGAACGAGGAGTAGCTCGTACATTCATGGGCACATTTCTATATGCACATCCTTAGTACCTGTCTTCCTGCCCCTCTGGCCTAGCTGAAAGCAGATCTGCATTAACAGGAAGTTGGCATTGAATAGGGACAACTAAAGGTGTCATTCCTGTGAAATAAAAGGTTTGTAATGACTTTTCAAAACTAGGGTCATGTATTGCAGTATGACTTCACTTACGCTCTTCCTGCTTGTGGCTAGGGAGGTATGATATTACTAGGATGAGAAGCCCATCATATATCTCCAATAACTGAACAACCTATTTGATCAAATAAAACTGATAATGCTTCTTTCATTTGGTCTCCTTTTTCATCTCCAAAGAAGATTGCACAGGTTTCTTGGACTAAAAAGGAAAAAAAAATCCATAGATCAGAATATGTAGGGAAAGTTTGCTTCTTCTGCCTAGGGAGACAGGATAGAAGCAATTTTTTGTCATGTATGCAGGACAAGTCACAGCTCAGACAGAAAGCAGATCAGTTCCAGGTATCTGAATCAAAACAAACAGAATTGCTGTGGGTTTTTTTTTCTAGGCAGTAAAAGATTTGAAATACACATATTGCCCAGCAACTAAACATCTTGGAAAAAGACATTTATCCACCTGCCTGAAATGCATATGCTGTTTGTTCTCTGAAAGTGTGCAGTCAATGCAAGAAGCAAAATGAGACTTTCACATTTGGTAACAAATATTCTTTGGAAGTGTTCTCTTCCTGGTTTTGAAAACTTCAACTCTAAGTTGTCAAAATAAAAATGAAGCAGTGTTTGAAGTTCTGCCATATTTGAAATTATAATTATGCTATTAAATGAAAGCCTGAGGATAGTTGAGACTTAGACAGTGACTACACATGCTTCCTTTAGTCATGAATAATAAAAATGGAGATGCTAATAAATAGCTGTTGCTTGTACTACTACTTTTACAATATTAGTTTTGGGTTTTCTGTGATGTCAGAGGACATCAATAGACAATAAATAGCAAACTTACAGGGTTGTATAGCTTTGACTTTCAAGCTTAAGTGATATTTTTAACACAAGGTAGCTGAAAAAGCATTTGAAATGGCTCTCTGCTATTTTTAATGTGTCTAGCACTTTAAAAAAATCCATATAATCCTATTGAAACAGATGGCTACAGCGAGTTAAAATCCCATACTCGGATTTGGGTTTTTACCTGGTACTGAAACCGATGTCATGACACAGGGATGCATCACTGAATTTGGAGGTGAAAACTTATTTCAAAGCTGTTTAAAAAAAAAAAGAAAGGAAAAGGCTGTGGGGAACTGTGGAGTCCCTTTGGGTGTGAAGCTGGCTGTTAGATTTATTTCTTTTAGGTTGCGTTGTCTTTTCCAGGCTATATTGGAATGTGGAAGTTAGTGTCAACTAACTTCACAACCTTTCTTTCTGTGAGAAAGGAAAATAGGAAGCTAAAATCTTTAACTTCAAATCCTGTAAATACTTGGGATGCCTAACTAAAGACAGGATTCCAACTGAAATTTTTTGTTTTAACTCTGTGTCAGGATAACCCAGGAACACTTTGAGGGAGAGGATTGAGGTGTGAAGAGGAGGATGTTGGTATTAGTCTTATCTAGAACTAAAACATGCATGTATTTTCTTTTTTTAACAGGTCAGCTGCCTCTTTTATCTATAGAACTACAGTAGTGTTTCTAGAGATGGTGACAAAATGTTGCTGTTCTTGTCCAGATAACTGGAAATAATTTAATATAGCTGGTTATAAATGAAAGGGGCACATATTATTTCAGTGTGCTTGTTTCCTGCACTCTTTTCATTGTAAAAGGAGGGAAATGAATGGAAGGGTAAAGTGTTGACACACATTTAAGTTTTTACAGTTAAGTCACTTAGTAGTTAAAATTTGTATCCCTGGTGCATTCCAGCAGTTAACCAGAGATTAATTTGAGCCAACAGACAGACAAGTAACAGCCTTTCCTTGAATTGACATCTGAATTGCTTTAAAATGTATTTAAACTTAGTAAACATAACCCCCTGTTTTACTGTTCTACTATCTGTTTATCAAGTGCACACAAGACAATAGATTGTGTATAGCAGGGACAGGAAGAGTGCAGCCCAAGTTACAGCCTCATTTGGGCAGTGCCCACAACTCTGAGGATGCACGTGTGGCCTGGTTGTTCTCTGCCATCAGTTCTCCACGAGTGCTCAAGCATTTGCACCTGCCTTCTCATTCACTTTTGTTACCAACTGCAGCACTCAGTGGGCTGCAGGTATGTGAGTATTAACAGATAGAGAAATATTAAGCAGCTTGATAGCAGGTAATAAAGGACTACCCTGGGCTGTAGGGTAGTGAAGCCTGGTTTTTGGACGTATAATTTTAATGGGATGTCTTGAGATACATTCAGAACTTCCTTATGCTCCCCTAGTTTTCAGTGTAGGTTGTTCCCAGAAAGCTAAAGGATAAAATGCACACTAGAATATAGAACATTTTTCAAGAGATGTCGGAGAGATTCTTTACTGAAAGCCAAATAAGTCCTTCAAGCTGGTAACTCACGGTATCTGTTTTTTCTAAGACTCTTACTGCAAAGCCTGCTTTAGTGTTCTTAGTTTATTGCTCTAATACGGGCAAATAGTGCTTGGAAAAGAGCAACTTTGGCTTCTTGGGAAGACCATACACATGTGAAAATGTCTTAGTATTCTGGGAGTGTTTCTGGTTCCTGGTAAAATTTAGGATGACTCCTGGGGATTCTTAAGAAGGCGTGTAGGAGGTGAGAGCTCATCTTGTAGATGCAGTCACTCGAGAAGCTGAGTTTCTCTGGACTTCAGTGACAGGTTGCTGTTAGGCCTGTTGGCACATGCTAGATTTAATCTTTAAAAAGCTGGTGATGGGGCACAGTCAGATTTTTTTTTTCCCCTACTCTACTCACTTTACTGAGAGAGCTTTTCATCTTGATGACATGCCCCTATTCTCAATTTCTTAATGCTTCTTTAGCTAGACTGTTGCATCGAACTGCAGAGCAAGCAAAGAGTATGAAGAGGGATATTGGGAATGGAATTAGGTGGTTTGAATGTGTTACATCCATTAGGAATGTCCTGAACAAGAAATACTGCTGCTGGGTCTGCCAGATGAGTAGTTCAGAAACTAGGTTATTGTGAAATAACTTGCTACTGTTGCAGTTGCGGATTATTTGTGTGCCTTTAGCTGAGGAAAATACGGTGTATTTGTGCTAAAGCATGCCATTGTTTTGTGTCATGATAAATACAACATCTCTGCTGCTTTGATCTATACTTGTACAAAGGCAGAGGGGTATGGTAGTCTTAGGAAGACAGATTTGGAGGAGGCACTCCAATGACCTTGTTTAATTAAATCATAACCAAATCCTTCCCTCAGCTGTATGTAATGCAAAGATAGCTCTTAATCATGCACACTTTAATAGCCTGAATGCATATGTGGAAGCAAAGGTGGTATTCCATAGGACTATAGCAGACCTAAATGACATGTAAAGGAGGTTGTGGTGCTCAAAGCAGTGAGTGAGTCTTTTGGCCCTTTCCGTACTTTCTGTAGTTTTCACAGTGGCCCGGTGAGACCTGGTCCCCCAAGCCTTGCAGTCAGTGTTAGCAAGCTCTTTTTGCTTAATGAAGCTGTGTCCCCAGACTCCCAGGGGCCTGCAAACTTATGCATGATGTAGTGCCTTCTGTGCAGTAGTTTGTCAGCCTGGAGTGGGTGATGTGTCCATGATTTATGAAGCTTGTTCATCTGTCCTGGAAGAAAACATTTTACGTATTCTGTCTGGTCCTGGTGAAATATGTGTATTTGCAATAACAGAAGCACCTGTAAAATAAAACCAAGGCAGGGAAATAGAGATTAGATTTATAAGGGTCTTTCCTCACTGCTTCAGCCTTGAGGCTGGCTGACACACTGGCCACAGAGCCCCTTGGGAGTTGGTGCAGTATAGAGTGTGTGTTAGCATCAACATCTGCCCCTTTTTTTTTTTGTTAGACTGCTACTTCTGTCCCCTGGGCATGCAGAAAGATGTGCAAAGGGTGAGGACAGGAAACAACATAAAGAAATTGGACCTTCTCTTTTCCCCTTCTAAAGCCTGAGCTCTGCTTTCTACTTGCTTTTCCTCTAGAAAGGTCTTTCTCACCATGTGGTGACTGAGCCCAGGGCTCCTCATGCTAATGCAGAGGAACTGTATTATTTCCTTTCCCTTCTATAACTTTCTTAATTAACATTTTCATTGCTTAATCTACATGGCTCTGCTTGTCTGCATGTCTTCTCTTGTTACAGTCTCTGAAGTAAGCGATTTAAGAATTTGGTAATTATATACCTTGAAAAACTAATTTGTATAATCATCTTGCTAGATTCAAAACACCTGCTTGCTCTCTAGTTACTTTTTCTCTGTGGAAAGACTGATATTATTGATGGCAAAATTAGCAATGGACTCAGTGCTAGCTTTTGTGACTTTGAGGACTGTTAGGGATTTCTGGACCTGAAACTTCCTCAAAATACATTTTCTCTACTTCATGGTTAAAATGGGAGGACCACTTTTGAGTAGGAGAATGAAATATTTCTTGGTTTTGAAATGTTTAAATTTTCTGACTTAACTCAGTGTTGCCTTGTTCTGATCTCACTGGGTTTCCTCCTCAGTCCTCAGTCAGTATAACATGGAGGGCTTCTGAAAATCATACACTGTATGTTTGCCTGCATTTTGACACTCAGTCAAGTACAGCAACAATGTAACAAAGTCATGTCAGAGAAAGTGTTGATATCGGCTCTAAAATGCAGTCTCAGATTAAAGCACTTGGATGGTTGCTGCTATTTGTTACATTGCTGTCCTCAGAAGAGTACTAATGATGTCTGTGGCACTTAGTAAGGGAAAGTCCAGTTTGAACACCTCTTCTACACAAACAAAGCTGTAAAAACAAGTACACTGTTGCAGATGATTTTATGACAAAAAAAATCAACCGAAACAAAAAACCTCAACCCCAGATGAGAGAGCTGCCAACTGTTATGTAAATATAGAGAAATCCTTAGAAATCTGCACTAAGATGTCTACATATTTAACACGCCATTAAGTGCTTAGCCTTGGGAGGGAGGCCCACAAAAGGCTTTTTCTCCATCTTCAGAGTTAGTAGTTCAGTAACTATTTCTCAGCTGGTTGATTTTAGCCTGAGCGCATGTAGTGAAAAGAACCCTTTCTTGGTTTGTGTGTGGTTCATTGAACAAGGTGGCTGCTTAAAAACAGGAGTGTTTAGTGTTACTCGTCATGTCACCCTTTGCTTTTACCCCAACTGACCTTTCAGCTCTGCAGAAGGGAACACATGCAGTAATTAATCAGCCCACGCTTATTATTTCAGGTCACTTGCATGGTTTAGACAAAAGGAAGAAGGAGAATACAAATGCAAAATATTTTCCACCATTTGCTTTTAAGGGCAAGGTGGAGCATGGGCTGTCTGGTTTGTTGCAGAGAGTTTTGGTGGTGTGCTGCCTGTGGTGGTGTAGAATTATATGCAGTTGGCTGGGTGGCAACCTCTTAACAAGAGCAGCCAGAGCCACCTCAGGCTGCTGCAGCTGTAGGGGAAGGGGATGTCATATCTCCACTGGAAAGATTAAAGGCTTTGTGAGGTAGAGAAGGAATATCTTGAGCACTTTGTATTCAGAATGCTTTGTAATAGGAATTGTTAATAGCTAGTGGTCTGTGGGACACAGTTACATTCAGACCTCATCAGGCACGCAAAGTATCTGCTAAAAACAAAACAGGATACCTCTGAAAGTAGTTTTACAAATAAATACAAAAACCATACATGTAACAGTGTAGTTTATTATTTGTCCAGTGTTTCATGTGCTTAGGAAACTAAGCTCTCATAAGATTTGTTTTGAGACCTTTTCTGGGGGGAAATGGTGATTTGTCCTACAGTAGCAATTAGACACTGGTGAATCTGGGACATATTTAAGACTTTCTGGATGATACTATTAGAATTGGAGAGGTATTTTCTTTCCTCTGAATTAGTATGGTTCCTTCTGATTTGTACTTAGCTCAGAGGAATCTAGTTGTTTTCTGTTCTATCTGTCCCTATAACTTGCCTTACTTTCCCATTTTGTTATACAGACCTAGAATAAGAGTCTGTTCTGTAGCAACTGGGGATTTGTCTGTCAGATCCATCTCTGATGAAGAGTCTGAATGGGCTTAAATTTATGCATAATGGTCTCTTGGCTTAAGGAAGGGTTGCAGATCTTCTGCATAGGAGGAAGTGCTTATAGGGTAGGAGCTTTGAGTGCTGCTACTGTGCAAAGAAGTTTTTAACATATGCAAATATGTTATTTAGTTTCCTACTGAAGATGTATAGCCTGACTCACAGTGGCACCGCGTGATGCATGAACTACTTGGAGTACAGTGCCCTTCTCCCAGGTTGCTTACAGTCTCTTAATCATTACAATATCTAATCCCAGATTAGATGTTGAGGAAGAACAGTTTCCAAAGCCAGCCAGTGTTCTTTAGCTCCTGACCAGATGAGTCACTAGCATGTCTTTAAGAGATTTCCTTGGAACGTCCATAGAAGATTATTGTTCTGGCAGAGATCTGAGTGCCTCACAGACAAATTCATGTCATCTAAATATAACATTAATTCTTCCAAGGGGAGATAATTTACAGCCCTATTTTTTTAAAAAAAATTTACAATATTATCAGAATGGTCATCCCAAATAATTATATTCAATACATATGACTCTTCACGTTACCTGAATTCCTTCCAAATAGGGAATTGACAAGTGGTCTGTTCTCTTCGATATAACTTTGATTCTTTTGTGGTAGAATGATAATTGTTTTGGTTTTAAAACCACACTACTTTATTCCAGTGTGCATTGAGCACAGCTATGAGGGGAAGAATGAAGTGATATACATTCTGCAAATGTAAACAAATTGCATGTTTAGCACAAGCTAATTGCATAGGTCTAGTCTTCTACCAAAATAAAAATAATCTTTTCCTGGCTTACCAGAAGTTAATAAAAACTGGAACTCTTAATTCATATTATTGTTTCACATTATTTTTCAACAGAATTCAGGAAAAAGGTTTTGGACTCCCAACTCAGGATCAACTCACATTGGTTTGTGAGACTGTTAGTGTCATCAAAATAAAGTCAAATGTAGCCAAAATAAACAAAATAAGGGTGCAAATAAATCTCTTTTCTTGCTACTGTCTAAAATTAACTTAAATATATATCAGTATATACATACTCATGGCTGCTTCCCAGTCTAGATGTAGCAATAGCAGGAGGTTTAACTTGTATAGCTAAATTTAGACTGCTCTTAATTTGCAGAAGGGTAGGAGGAGATGACAGCTAGGCCTACCTACTGCTAATTATGCAGGTATGAGTATCAGTTCACTGTGACACTAATTACGGTTCATTTGTGTAGTTAGAAAATGTGTGGGTTTGGCGTTGGTTTTTGTTAGTGAATTTTGGAACTTTAAAAATAGAGGGTAATTCTCTTTCTCTCTGGCTTTGCATAGTGACACTGATGTGGTGCTGCCTTGAATCAGGTGCCGTTGTTCAAGGTGGTATAGAAACGCCAAGGAAAGATCAGTCCAAAGATCTGACAGATTTTTAAAGCTGTGTGAATTTCAGAATAGTGATTCTCTTGATAAATAGTTTAAAAAATCAGTCTGTTGAAGAGCTGTGGTGGTTAGGATGCTTTGTGTGCTTTACAGGCAGCCTAATTCCTGTCCAAAATAGTCTGTATTGTGTGAGAACACTGAGAAGAATAATAATTTATCTTATTGTGTGGCTGCAATCAGTTCCCAATCATTCTAAGACCTCTCTGAAAATCACATGTCTGTTTTCAACATTAAAAAATCATATTCAGCTTTATGGTATTGTTAGACAGAAGATCTTGTATATTTATTGCCTAATTTTTTTTTCAGAATTTATTTTTCTGCTTTCCGGGCCTTAAAATAAAACTGCTCTTGATCCCCTTCAAACATAATCCCAAACAAAGCTATTTGAAAGGTATGGTACCATTTTTCCCACTTATGTGTTGTGATTTGTGCTGCAAAGTAAAATGGACAGCAGAGTAAACACTCAGCGTGTGAGAGAATCCACCCCCAGGCTTTTGTCAGGCCATGCATA
This sequence comes from Falcunculus frontatus, assembly GCA_013398115.1. Classification (NCBI taxonomy): domain Eukaryota; kingdom Metazoa; phylum Chordata; class Aves; order Passeriformes; genus Falcunculus; species Falcunculus frontatus. Next base: position 1,123,773 of record VZRV01001399.1, on the reverse strand, counting down.
GCATGGGACTTGTCAGCTGAAAAGCATTGAGTGGTATTTCAGGCCCTTTACTGGGTGAAAAGATAAAAAAGAGAGTGGACAGCTCACAGCTCACAGAATATTTGGGTTGGAAAGGACTCAGGAGGATCATCAAGTCCAACTTTTAAGTGAATGGCCCATACAGGGATTAAACCCACAGCTTTGGTGTTCTTAGCACCATGTTCTCACCAACTGAGCTCAGGGTCTAAAGATGAGGGATTGTGCTCCCTATAAAGGAATGGTTTGAATGATAGAAGCTTGACCTGGGGCAGGTGACTAGCCAATAGAAATGTTGGTGCTGCTGCCTCCAGGTAGATGGAGAGAGCCTCAGTCACAGGCTGTAGTACCCATGGGTGTCTCTTAAACACTGTCCTGGAAGGGAAATGCAGCTGGGTGCTAAAAACCAGGAGATGAGTTTAACACATTCCAAAACAACTCTTGATACAGGTGATCAATGAACTGATTAGGAGTCATGCTCTGTTGGACCTGCTGCTCACGGACAAGAACTGGTAGGTGATGAAAAGGTTGAGGGCACCTTCAAAGTGCTGTCTTGCAAACCTTGGTTTTGCAGAGTGTTTGTCTCTAGTTGCATCAGCTTTTGGCATTGATCTTCCATTAAATGCAGAAGTGCTTGTTGGAAGTAAAAAGTGCTGACAATTTTATTTTGGTTTTGTTTGTTTTAATTGCAAAGCTGGCACAGCAATAGGTAAGCAGTAATGAAAATAAGTTAGTTGGCACTCCAGTTGTTGGAAGTAACATTTTAAAGTGTTTTGGAGAGAAACAGAGTGCATCTTGTTATTGTGTCCTCTACTGTGTAGTTGTGATATGAATCCTAATTGTTCAGAGCCTGGTCAATGATGTTCCTCTCAGCTGTGCTGATCAAGGGGCTGTGAAACAAGGTGATCTCTTACACAGCAGCATCATGCTGCAAAGTGATTGACTTTGAAACATTCATTGTGTTGAATGAAGATAAACCAGTAAGGTGGACATGGATGACGTTATTTTAGTCACATTCCATAGAGCTTTAATAATCTTGTAGCCTGGAACCTCACTGGTGGTGAGCTACTCACTGCCCATAAAAATACTTTTAGGAAGGATTGAAGCAGGTTTTATGAGTTCTGTCTCCCTGTGGAATGGCAACCCACATGGGCAAGGCTTAAAGAATAACCTTTTAGGTAAGTCCATTTGCATCCTAAAAATAATTTTCACAGTGCAATACAGGGAGCCCAGGAAGCACTTAGTACTAGCCTGATGCCAGCAGTAACTGATCTACGTGGCCTCAAGTTCTGTGCAACAAAATCTGGTGTGTGTCTCCCAAATAAGCAAAAATGTTATAGTTATAATTTAGTCTAGCCAGGAAGGGGAGTGTGGAGATCCTGCAGGTAATTTGTGGGAACCATTGCGTTGTTGGTATGGAGCCAGTTCCACTCAGTGGTTGCACACAAGAAAACTTAATGGCTCTGGCAACCAGCCTCCCAACCACTGTCTCTGTGAGCAAAGCAAAGGGCTGGAGGACAGTGCTTGAGTGACTTGCCTGAAGATGAAGCAGCCTTGTGCGCTTTTCCATCCCTACTTCCCTTGTCCAGGGCAAAGAAGGGAGGTGTGGCCTAGTGTGTCTGGAGTTACTGGACCTGCTACCAGTGGCTATCAGGCATCCAGCATGGGCTGCCTGGGTTTTCAGAAATGTAACTCCAGTATGGTCAACAATCCATTTCTGCACAGAGTCGAATACTATGATTGCAGCATTATGCTGCTCATCCATTTTCTCCTTTTTTGCTGTTTATGTAATGCATGTATTTTTGTGAGGCTTCTTTTTTTGAGCTGAAGTGGAATATTTGCTGTGCATTAGAGAGCAGTAGGTTGATTCTGAAATATTGCACCAGCATAAGTAACTTAAAATGTCGCTTACACCCTAATGAGACAGTCCATTTCTTCTCTCTTTTGGTTGACCAAACAAAAGAATCAGAACCAAGAACATGGTCTAAAACAAAATAAATCTAGAGGTATACTTGGTACACTATATTTTAGTCTAGCAATTCTTATAAAACTTTTACTCTTTAAAGGCAGGGACCCAATTGCTATGTAAAATATTGTTAACAAGTCTTCATTGTTTCTGGGGTCAAATTCAAAGACCTTTCATGAAATCAAATGTTTAGCTTTGCTATCAGAGTGATTGGAATCTTTCATCTTTGTTGGCATGTCTGTCAAGGCTAGGCTACTGCAATGAAGTATGTGGCTTAGAAGTCTACATTCTTTGTTTTCTCAATCCACAATAAAGCGGAAGCCACTTTATTGTATTAAAGAGCTGTAATTCCATGAAGCATTTCAGTGATGTTGTAAAATCAAGGTGTTTTGCATAATAAAATAACCCCAAGTGAGAATTTTATCCTTCTCATGCTTAATTTGAATTTTACAAGGCAGATGGCAAATAATAAAGGTTGCATAACATTTCCCATTTAAAGAGTTTTGTTTCAATCTCTTTACAACTTTGATAGATTTAAAGGGTTTGGCCTCTATTTCTCTTTTGCCAGGTTCTCTCCCTTCTTTTTGTTTTGTTCATGTTTAGCAAATGGACCAATTGCTAAAGAATGAGACATGGGAAAGCAATAGGGACTTCTGCTTCTTGGAAAAAAATCAGTCCCAAGGGATGGCTTAAGGCCACAATGCTTCAATGAAAAGATTTGAAACTGGGAACAGTATGAATTTGGTTTTAGAGCTACGCCTCCTCCTGACCTTATGAAAAGCCATTCGAATTAGTGACATAAAAAGTCACAGCTAGCTCATGCCTGTCAGGGATGCATTCAGCATTTGAGTGTTATATTTCTGTCCAGGATTTTTGGCTGAACTGAGGCAGCAGCCTTTCCTCTCAAATGCTTTGGGCTAATCCGTGTTTGAATTAGTCACAATCCCCGTGGAATGAGTTGAGTGTGGTCCTCCCTGGAGCTCTGCGGTCTGAGGGGAAGCAGCCAGGGAAAAAAAGTCCCAGTCTCTGCAGGCAGCTTTGGCACTAGGTGCACCAACTAGAAGTGTAGCAGCTTGCTTTTCTCCTGTGCTGCCCAGGTGCCTGCAGCTTGGGTTTGCAGGAAAAGTGATGTGATGCCTCTAGGGAGAGGTGGGCATGAGGAGGCATTTGGGTTAGAACAATGCTGCCCAGAGAACTGCAGGGGTAAAAAGGAGAAAGGCAAGAGAAGAGAGTTGCAGTGTAGCAGCTTCAGGAACAAGGGAAGGAGGTTGAGGAGGCATGGAAGAGGATGTTAGATGAGGAAAGGGGCCAGAGATGTTCTGTAGGATAAGAGGAACAGGAGGGCAGCTAGTGGAAAGGAATTTTGCTTGTATGTAAAGTTACCTATTTTTAATGCTCATATGTTTTTAAATTTTAGGTGACTGATATATGTCAGTGCATTATGCAAGCTTTTGGTCAACTTTTAAGGGTTTCAAGTCCAAGCACTGAAAAGTTAGGAAATCTCAGTGTGAAACTTGACCCTGCAACTTGCTTTAATACAACTTATACATGACATACTATCAAATAATTAAGCTTGTGATTGTGTTATTGGAAATTAATAGCCTTCCCATCAGTACGGCTAAATAACTGTAAATGAAGCCAGGCTTTGATCTGTCTCAGTAGCACTGCATACTTGAGGTTGTGATGATACAGCTTAATGGAAACTCCAAACATCTTCTGAGAGTTTGTAGTTTAGTTACAAGAAACAGTCCAAAAGCAAACATTTGTGCATGTCTTGGTATTAAGAATGAGAGGCATTTGTTGCAAAATACTGAACACTGGAGGGTTTTAGTTTAAAGTAATATCTGGGTTTGTTTTTTATTCTTGAATGTTTGAAACTTGGTGCTAAATAGAATTTTTTTTTATTATAGCATGTTGCTGTACTTACTCAGATGTTTTACATTGCACATTCTGTTGCATCATCATTATAAAACAATTAAAAATTAGAGCTGGAAAGCAAGGCAACAACTTTAACACTTACTCTCTGTTTTGTCTGTTAGACATAACCCAGACTGCACCATGGTGGCTTTTAAACACGTAACTAAGGCATCAAATACAATGACAATAATACTTTTTTTAACACCCTCTTTGATTTGTTGGATGAACAGACTACCTATATATATATATATATCGAACTAAAAGCAGTGGAAGGAGGGAAGGAAAGATTTACATTGCTCCTGTCTGGAAAACAGACTAAGAAATGTTTGGTTTGATTTATTTTCTGTAGCAACCCATTCTTACCTGTGTTTTTTCTTCAGAGGACTTAATTTTCAGTGGTTTTTGTTACCCAAATATGGCTGAATCCTCTCAGACTGGTTTTGAAATTGTGGAACGCGCTTAAAATAAAAGCGAGTCAGTCAGAGACAAAAGGTTTCTTTGAAGACTGTAGAGGAAAAAAAAAAGTGAAATGTATGTCTCCAAAAGCTTAAGAGCTGCAAATTATGGCAGTCAGGCAATCCAATCATCAAGAGACCTAACAAGCAATTGCTTGGAAAGCCAATCACGCCAATGCTTAAGGAACTAAAAGAGAACTTGCATGGACTTGGAATGTTTTATGCTTTTATGATGCATGAAGAGCTGTGGTAGTACTGGACTTAGGGCAAATGTTTGTGCTGCCAATAGAGTGGTCTGTGTCTAAGAGAAATCAGCTGCCCGTGGAGATTCTATAGAGAAACGAGTTTTGATTTTTTAAAAGACTTTTGCAGGTGGTGAGTTTGTGTGGAGAGTGTAGGGTGGCAGCGTATAAAGACAAGACGCACTTTTTAGTGGTGTGACACTCAGCCTCAGTAGAGGGAGAGAACCTGGGTAAAAAATAAACTTTGGTTTTGATGATGAATTTTGGTGATGAATTATTTTTTTAACACAAAGGCCAGAGAGCTCCAGTAACCATTTGATGTATCCATACTAAAGACTTTTTAAAAGTAACTGTTGGTGTTGTTTAAAGATTGCATGTAAGTACCTTCCTATTGAAATATATATCTTTGCCTTTCTAAACATATATTCATTTATTATAATTTTTCCAAATACATGGAGCTCAGGAATTATTAAGATTGTTTGTCAGACTCAGTTCTGTGCATGGAGTGTTGTAATTAGCAATTAGATTCTGCTGCCTTTCTGCCAGGCAATACGTAGCTCCTCAGGAAGCTGTATTTCCTGACAGCTGGACAGCAGTAAAGAACGGCTCCCTGAACTGAAAATAAATTTTCCAGTTTCCTATGATGTTTACTTTGAAACACAAGTTTTCCAGTAAGTGGTATCTTGAGAATCTTGTTGAGCTCTTGGCTGCTATTAGCTGTATTTGTCTTCTGCCTCCTTAAATATGATAGTGTAGGCCTGGCACAGCTTTTATTTTTGACAGTGATTGAAGTGATTAAGGATAAGTCATGCAACAGAAATATATTTTCTTAAGTCAGTGTTTCAGCTCTGTTCCCTGCTCAGCAATGATAGGAAACCTTCCTCTTTTTTTTCACTGTTTCTATATATATGCATTTTGCACCACACTAAATGCTTTTTTTATTCAGCTTGCAGTCACAGGATTTATCTTTATATAAAGAACAGGAGAAGAAACAGCAAATGGAGTGTTGCACTTGCTCTAAGTAGTTATAGCATCCCTTCCAGCAAGGCAGAGGCAGGCTACCAGAAAACTGCCTATTTTCCTCAGGCAAGAGTACTCTGAATTAGAGTAATGGCTTGAACGTGTGCATCCAGGAACTCAACTGCTAAATAACAGCACGGAGTCTTTGTAGTTTTAACTGTTTTGGAAATAATTGTCTGTCCAGAGTAGGTTATATAAACAAAGCCCGGCTTCTGTGAATCTTCCTGCTGTCTTTAGTTGAGAGGTGGTTGTTGCTATAGCAACTTGCAGGCATTATTCATGCTTTATTTTTCTGAGGCTGGAAGGACTCTGAACATCTCTGTAAAATGTGAGCTTCAGGGAGCTTTGCCCAGGAAACCCTGCAGCAGTGAAATGATTACCTGTGTTACTTGTATAGATCCCACTAACTTGTAGGTAGTCTAGAACTTATCTCTCTGGAAGAGAAATCTCAGCAAATGTGTCAGGCATAAATCCAAGTGGCCTAAAGTGTTGTTGTGTGAAGATAATTAGGTACCAGGAGCAGCATAGCTATCTCAGTGTAATGCTTAGCTTGGCTTTTCAGCCAAGTCAAGGTCCTGCATTGGAGTCTGGTGTTGACACAGCTCTCCCACGTTCAGTTCAGGGTGCCAAGTCAGGAGTTGAAACCCACGTGGCAATGAACTTTTCCCTTAGTAAACAAGGTTGTGGTACTTCATTATTTTACTTGGAAGCTGCATCTTGCAGAAAACTCTGCAGCTTCTGTAGCCAATTATAGCAAATTTTACCCCGTGTTCCTTTGCATGGAGCACTAAGTGCCTTAGACTGTCAGCATTAAACAATACTTCTTCTTTTCCCCCTTATCCTCTCTTCTTGTGTTTTGAACATCCTTATTTTTACTCATTCTCTGGTAAAAAATTTGATAAGATCTCACCAAAGGCAGTTGTCAGGGCCTGTGCAGAGCACTTTCTTGGGAGTTGTCCTGTGAAACTAAACCCCAGTGAGCATGAAACACTTTCAGTCTAAAGTCACTTGTCTGTTTGTGCAAAGGTACTTCTATTGTGCCTGACTCTAAGATGAAAATAGCCACTAAATCAGTAGGCTGGGTTGAAATTATCCTATTTCTCTTCTTATGATGAGTGTCCATTTATTCTCTCCCAAATGAGGTAATTGAACAAAGTTACTCTTGCAACCCAATCTTCTACATAGATGCAAAAGGATGAGACTGACGATGCTTTAAAGCAATTATGGGATGACGGCCAGGAGCTCACTTAGTTCCGTAGATACAGTGATTCTGAGTTTGAAGTAATTGAAAGTAGAGGAGGGGAAGTCTTGGATAATGGATTTCTCTGAAGCATTATTGTAAGTGTCTTTAATAGGGATGGGTAGTGAGGGAATTGTCATTTGTATAGCAGGCTAGTAACTTGGAATCCAGTGGGAGCTGCTGTACTGTTGGTTGAAGCTCTGTAGAAAGAAAGTGGTTGGAAGTATCCAGAAGGCCAGGGAGATGGTAAATGTATTCTGAAAGTAATACAGTGGGAGAACTGCATTGTAGTCTCACTTGTATAGTTGTGTAAGGTGGCAATGCAGAGTAACCAAAGAAAGAAGGCTTTGAAGGAGACTAGTCCTATTTTTGAACTTTCTTATGCTTGAAAAGTTCATATCACTTCATTTGTTAAGTGTCTTATGCCTCTTGCAGCTGCTCGTGTGTATGAGGGAAATGCTAGAAGCGCCCTAGTTTTAGAGTATGCCTGCAGTTGTACACACAGCAGAGAGAGATTATGAAAGCAAAAAAAAGGTACTGAAATCCGTCTCTTGTATATAATGCCCAGAAAGCCATTACCTATCTGAATTTTCTCCCTATGGAAAAAAACAGTTCTGAAACCGCATTTGTTTCCATGGTCTAAGCCTCACCTGGCAAGGGCAAGGCTCAGCATTCAGATGTTGGTGAAGATAACACGTGTTTGTTCTTACACAGGGCACACTGAGACTGCACCTAAAAACAGTGTGTGGGGATGTCCCCACAGGGCAACAGAATTGCTTGGTTGCTGTAGAAAGGAATTAATTACTGTGACACAGAAAAACAGTGGTGCCTTGCTTTTGAATGATCAGTATGCTGCTATGTATGAAGAAATTCTTCACCATGAGGATGGTGAGGCACTGGAACAGGTTGCCCAGGAAGTTGTGGATGCCCCATTCTTGGAAGTGTCCAAGGCCAGGTAGGATGGGGCTTTGAGCAACCTAATCTCTAATGGAGGGTGTTCTTGCCCATAGTAGGGGGGTTGGAAGTAGATGATCTTTGGTTTGGGTTGGAAGGGACCTTATTCTATGGTTCATTCCGTGATTCTGTGGTGGCAGAAGTACCACTATTATGGGTCTACTCTGTCTAAAACATGAAGTCACTGGGATAATAACTATGAACTTCAGTGAACATGGAGCTAAATCAGAAGAGTTGAAAGGATAGATGAAAGCATGGGTACACACCCAGTTCAGCAGGAATGTGGTGACTTGTATATGTCAGTGGGGTGGCAAAAAGAAAGCACTGTGTTCATCTGGAAAGCTCTGTGTTGATGGGAGTATCCTAAATTAATCAGTAGATATTGTTCATTTTGTGACATACTCATTTAAATGAAAAATATGTATTGTATCACAAGAATGTTTCATTTTATTTTACTTTGATGGGGAGAAGAGATTATGTCCTCTTTTTGCAAAGCTGAGACCAAAGAGATTGCATTGTTTTCAAAAATTACTATATCTCAAGATCAAATTGCTCAATAGAGCAATATATAGCAAAGTATCCATTTTCCCCTTCTCTCCATGCCCACATTCACTTTACTGCAGTTGCTAACACTCACATGCTGCAGTATGCTTTGCCCTCTGAGCGAGGATATCAAATAATGGATATCAAGCAACTCAAGTTGCTTTCTTCATTTCAAGCAATCTCACCTTGGAATCGGTGTGATGTAGAAAGCAGTCTGGTGTGTGGCTAATTCTCCATTTCTCAGCAGTAGGTGTAAGCTTCATTGTGACTTGGAATTACTCACAGGAATTATCTCATAGTTTGGAGAATGATCTCTAGTTGAAATCCAGAAGAGTTTTTCATCTAGAAAACTGTACAGGTGCTCCATTTCATAATCTCTGAGGTGACCTTCCATGTACAACTACTGCAGCAATACACTGACACTGATCCTGGGTATGGGAATCTGTCTGACATCGCGGTAGCAAATGCTGCCTGCAGCAGTGAGAAATCTGAGGAAGAGAAGCAGCTGGTACTCTTGCACCTTGGCTGAAAGTGTTTGCCCTTGTGTAACAGTCTCACAAATAAATCACTGCATCTTGCACTTTGCCTGCCTTTGGTGTTTGAAGAGCACATGGCCTAAGGCTGCACAGCACAAATTGCTGGCTGTCTGGAACTGAGGTTGTCCTGCATGCCCTCAGGCAGTGGCATTTCAGCTTTTATTCTGGTGATGTGTAATTAAAAATCTTCCATTCACTCATCTGATCTGCATCTGGGTGAGCTTGCCAGCCTTCTGGTCAGCTGCAAAACTGGCTTCACAGCACAGGCTTTTTCAGCAGAAGACAGGGACCTTTTTTCCAGGAATCCTCTCATGTTAATATCCTTGTTTTATATTGCAGTAAGATGATGAAATATAATTATTCAGAGGATAAGAGTGTCAACTTTTTAAAAAATGCTGTTAAAGACACTGTGTTCCTTTTATCATTCTTAAGAGATTCTAAGACTCTCCCTACCAAGGCACTTGGTTTGGTATGTTCTACGTTATTTAATATTTTAGGATACAATGCTTTTTAAAGCTGACATAGTCAGCCAAAAGTAATCTTTTATAAATATGCATCTCCCAATGGACCAGTTACACAAGTTTAATCTTTAAAAAAAAAAATTGTCCCTTTCCCTACAGCCAGTTGCATCATCCAGCTTTATGTCTGTGAATTCTTTCCAAAGAAATCTATTAATGCTTCCGGTTTTAATGTTTTGCAATTGAGTGCTGAATTAGCTGTGACAGTTTTAAATCATCTGTTTATCTTTCTAGTCTACAATATGATGAAAACAATGGCAACTTTTATACCATTCCATGGGTAGTAAACACTAATGCTGGTGAGTTTTCACTCTGCTTTGCTCAGCCAGAACATTAGAGATGAGGAACATTGGTAACAGTGCTTTGTTTGGCAACTCTGATGGTAGGCTTCTATGATAAGCGCCAGAGCAAAAGGAACTAGTACGGGCACTGCAGCTTGGTGTCATATAATTTATTTGTACTTGCAAACTCGACTGGTAAGTTCCACACTGTTGGGAGTATGAAAAGATGTACTAAAGCATTAAGCTTTTAAGAATTGAAAATATTTTAATATAAAATTAATTAATAGGTATGTTTAAATAAGGCATGAACTTTGCTTTCATGTTTCATTGAATAGAAATGAAACAGATATTCTCTCTCTTCTGACTCAAACCTCTAACTTGCAAATGTACTTTGTAAGAACTGCTGTTTAGACTGTGAAAGAACAGGCATTTTCCATTTGCTAATAAAGGAATTTTCTAAAAGTTTTTATCTGAAATTGTGAAGGCTTGTATTATCTGCATTAAAAATAGAAAACTGGTCTATAGTCTGGAAGTACTCTTGCTTCACCTTAGTTTCCTCAGAAATCCCTTCAACCTTCTTCCCTTAACAAGAGAATCTGAGTGTTGACATCTAACCAAAATTAGGTACATGTTTATTGTTTCAAACCAGAAATCTAGATTTTAGTTTTAAAACACTGGAGTGCATTAGATCCAAGCCTTCTGCAGAATTTGTGCAGTTCTTACTGCCTCACTGCTATAGTAGTTGGGAAAACCTTGTAAATCTCCTGAAATAATTTTATCAGTGTTGTTAATTAGAAAAAAAAATTGTTACAAAAAGATTTTTTTTTGATGGTATAGCCCTACCCATCCTGCCAAGAGTTTTTTGAAGAATTTAAATTAAGAAGCCTGAAGGAGTTGTTTTTGATGTGCTTCTATTTTTCTTCTGAAGTGGTAGCTCTGTTAGAGAAATCTTTCTAGTGTCTCCTTTGAACCTGGTGTTCAGTGCTTGCCAGAGGGCTTGGGGTTTTTTGGGTGGAATGGAGTGTGGACAGCATATGTGTAGAGTTCCCAAGAGGATGCTTCAGTTCTGTTCCTATCTGTATGCTCTTCCCCAAAGGATTAACCTGAAAGAAGGGCAGTGTACCATCAGTGTCTTGGTTTCCCCATTCCCTAGAAAGCTTACATCTCTTGTGAGCAGGCTCCTGCAAAATGTATGTTGAAGTTGTGCCTCTCCTTGTCTCTCCAGCCTATTGCTAAGTCCTACAGTCCTCCAGTCTCCAGATACTTCCCTTTGTTTCCCATCCTGTTGCGCTAAAAAAGTCATAATATCTGAGCTCACCCCCCAGCACTGCTCTGAGCCTGTCTGTTGGATTCCCTACTGAACTGGTCTCTGAACCTTCCTGGAAGCACCAGGAAGCTCTTTGTCCTGAGTGAATGTGAGCAGGGGTTTCTTACTGTGCCCTTTTGCTCCTGTCCTCAGCAACTGCTCAGGGAGCATCTGCCACCTACCAGGACGGCACATCTGCTACCCAGGAAGGGCTCTGCAGCAAGGGCTTTAAAGGATGAAGGTTGCTTCAAAATGATCTGTGAACAGGAGCTGGCTGCTGTCAGGCTGCTTGCTCTTTGGAGGCCAGCAGCAATCCACAAGGCACCATTTATTACTTCCTGCATAGAAGGGAAGTTTTAAGTTGTTGAAGGGGAGAAAAGGAGGAGATTTTTTAATACTGATAAAATGCAGATGCTTAGTTCCTCTGCTCCTGCACAGTTTAAGTGTCAGAGTAACACTCTTGGACACAGCTCTTCTGTGTACAAATGGATTTTTGTGATGAGAGAAGGAGATGGTTTGATTTTGTGTTCAAACTATTGAGATTGGGTCTCTAATACATCTTCAAGCCTCTCAGCAGGGTCACATTGTAGCATGTGAGAATTTCCGTCCTATCTTGTTTTGAAGGACCTGACTTTGGTAATGGTTATGTTTGCATGCACAGGAGTTTACAAAAGCAAAGCCAGTGCTGGTGGCAGTACAATTTTGGTTCACTCAAAGCACTGTTTTATAATAATCTTCTGAAAAGCATATCAGGCCCTGAACAAGACTAGGGCTCCAGTGTGCTTATACTGTGACAGCGAGGAGTAGCACTGACTTAGTGTTCGGCTCAGACGGCAGAAGTAGCAGCATAAGAAATTTGGACTGCCCAATGTTCAGTACAGTGCAGCAGCACCAGAAAACATTGTCTCCAGCTGTGCTGGAACAGGTTGCCAGGCCAATATTCACCCCACGCTCTTCTTGAGGGGAAGTTTCAGAGTCACTATCGACAAGTGGATTTTGAAAACTAGCCTCTAACAAGTGAGTTTTTAAATGGGATTCTTTACAACTTATTCTCCCCAACACTTCTAAAGAAGAGAGCAGATCACAGTTTTGTCCTGACTTACTCTGAAGATTTTAATATTAAACATCCAGATGCTTTTTACCTTTCTATCTATCAGCTATACTATATGCATCTTGGTAATTTTTGGCCAGCCACAGAACTTTGAGACCTCTTTATCTCTGAAAAGATTATTTTCCTTTGTTCCCAAGCTTACCATTTTAAAATGCAAGAAAAAAGCAAGTATGGGATACAAGTATCTAATGAAAGCATTACTTAACTCTAAAACAATAAATTGCACTAAAATATTACTTAGTATACTGTTGGTCTAAATATGTATAGTCATTATTGATAACACAAAGAATATGAAATGCTAAAGACTTGCAAAATGTATTTTTACTGTAAATATGGAGAGTAGCTTTTACATGTCTTATTCATAAACTATGGGTGTAAGAAGAGGCAAAAGTCACAAGCAGTGGAAAAGCTTTAATTTGTGTTGAACTCTCCTCTTCCTTGTACTCAGCCCCTGGATCACGGCACACAGGAATTTGCTTGCAGGATAAACAACCCAGTTTTGCCATTAAAGAGGCTCTTTAGTCTTAAAGTTCATTGATGTTGCTTAGAATACAATAGCCAGTTGCTGAATGCTCAGATGCTTATGGTGAGCCAGGTACTCAGGATTTCGGTCTTAATGTGTTTCTGAATTTAAGCTGATAAATTTTGTCAGCTCTGACCTGTATCTGCACTTTCAACACACTCCACCCAGCACAGCAATACCTCTGACTTGACTGACATGCTAGATAGCTACTGTTCCCAATGGCTAGATAAAACTGCCTAGGCTAGAAAAACTGCATAGACTAGACCCCCTTCTTTATTATTACTTATGGAAAATTAGAATACTCTGTTCTCTGCTTAATTCTGAGTAGTTCAAACTATGCATTTTTTACATTGTGCATGTCAGGTGTGACATGCTATATAAAATAAGCAAGTGAACTTAAGAGTGGGGCTTTTGTTTGGGTTGGTTTTTTTTGAGCAGTGTTCATAAGGAAGTAATTGGAGGTAGCAGGATTGGATGCTAAGGAGTAAAGAATGTATCAGTTCCCAGTTAGCTCTGTTCTAAATTTCCTGGTTTAATGCTGAATTTCCTCAGCTATGTATTGGCAGCACTTTTTTACTGAGGCATGAGTTTGTTCCAGCTGTCATTTCTGATGCCTTCCCTATCTCTCAACGCACACCCCCAGCACTCTTTGGCAGCTAAAAAAAGTAGCTGTTCAGTCATACCAGGGGGATTAGATGACAAGTGGCAGGTACAGAATAGCTAGATTTTCTTCTTTTTTCCCTGTAATCCCTCCTCCTCTGATTTAGCTGTTTCTTTTTTTCTTGTGGCTGCTTCTCAGTACTTGTCTCTCGCTTGTAGAATTAGAGCAGGAAACTGGAGGGTGTTCTCTCCCCTTTGGTGCTCAGAGCGCCCTTCACCCGGAGGTGTACCTGTGCTGTCAGGCACACATGGCTGGCTGCAGGCCCAGGGCTCTCCTCTGCTTGTGCTCTCACCCACAGCTGTGCAGCCCTTGTACAGCTCCCCTTTCCAGACCCGTGCTGGGATGCAGTTCTGGGGGGGCTGCTGTGCACATCCTGAACTTGACACAGGTCTGAGCAGCACCTCTTGCTTGTGGTCCCCAAGTGCCCCTTCACAGTGCGTTTAATCTCTTGAGGATTACACTTCTGGGGGTAGAGACCTTCTGGAAATAGAACTGTGTCTGTCTTATGGCTGATTTCCTTCTTCAGTGGAACAGAGCTTAAGCATCTCCTTTCCAGCTCTTCAGCCTTGCTGTGGTGCCTTTGGTTTACCATTCACCTCACTGGGAAGAGCTGGTTCACATCGTGCAAACATGTGCTTGATGTGCCACAGTCTGAAAAACAAGTGTTTGTATTCTGCACAGCTCTTGTGTTTTTAAAAAGCCTGTCAAAATGCCAGTGTGATGCTTCCCATCTCAATGTTTGGCAAGCAGTGCTTTTTCCAGGGTCTGGGTGAATGTTCTTTCTGCTTTCCAGCACATCCTCCCAGGGGCTCTAATTCTCAACTAAGTTTTTCCCCTCAAATGTATTATGTTGTCTCTCAGGCCAGTCTTCTTTGACCAGCGCTTACCTGGCATGTAAAGAAGCACTAAAAGCTTATAGTTTTCCTCCTTTCTCAGTGTTTTCTATGGGACTTTTCCTCAGCTTTGAATCTTTTTAATATAGAATTTCTCTTTGCACTTGTTTTGCTCCCCACTGCTACCAATTCCTACTTCTGCTCGCACAGGCCTACTTTGGACAAACTGGAGATAACTTTACAGTCTAAGGTGTTCCTCTTGAAGTAACGAAACCAGTTATTAAAGGCATTTTTGTCTGACAGATACCGATCATGGAACAGCTCTTTTGAAGTAGTTCTGGCTATTATAAAGTGGGTTTTTTCCCTTTTAGGAAATAAACTTTGGTACAGGTACTTGGTACAGAGATTGTTAACTGCTGTAGGAATTGACTATAATTATAATGGCTGTATGAGACATGGGGTGAGCTGACATCCTATATGGAATTGCTTGTCAGTCATTCTAGAGTTTGTATTTATCCTGGTAATAGAAGTATTGAATAAACCTGTCTGATTGTGGACACAGACGTATCGTAACTGGTCAAAGATTTCTAAATAGATTTCATTTCCATTATAAAACTGCTCTTTTAGAAATAATCTGCCAGTTTTGTACTTGTCTTGGTTCAAAGCAAAACTAAAAGGTGAGCCTACGGAGGTCCTCCCAGCACTAGTCAGCCTTATGAATTCCTTTCAGCTCTGTGCTTGGTGTATATACTGAATTCTGTGCTGCAACTGGTTTTACTTGAAAGCTCAGCATTTACAAATGCATATTATACAGTAGAAATACATATATCTTTTCTTGCCTTTCCCCCCACCCTATTTTTTCCTCTCTTTCCACACAGAAACTGAGGCACAGCTTCCTGTTTCATGCTGTGCCATATAGTAATGGCTGAGCTGAGAGAGAGGAGCTGTGCTTCACAGAAAATTATCCTTCTCTAACACTTTTTTATACAGCTTTTATTCCCGTATGTAAAGGCAGTGGTTCAAGATAACCAGCAGAGCAAGTATTAGGTAGTTAAATTATAACTCTTCAAGCATCTGTTAGGTATTGAAACTGGCGTTGTCAATATTTAAGTGTGGATTTTAGATGTTTATTTGTCTGATTAATCTGTTTGTATCTTAGAGCAAGAGGTATTTTATGTGGGAGCACACCTACACTGGTTACTAACCACTTGTGCCAATTCTTATTTGATATCCAGCATCGTTAAAATTCATGGTGTGCCATCTGTTCTGTTCATCACTTGTCATATGAGTGGTCATATGAATGTGTATTTAAACTGTGTCACAAAATATTCCGAGGAAATGTTAGACAAGGAAATACGGGGAAAAAATATTACTTCATGTAATAGGCTTTTTTGCAAGTGTATTTTCTGGATGGTGTTTAAACCACTGTTCTGAAGTTAATGGAGTGTTGCATAATCCCATGGCACAATGCTGGAAGAAAATAATGCACATACACAGTATGAAGGATGCAAAGAAATTTGTGCTGACACTATTATAACATCAGTGTACTCACTAACTCTTAAAAACAGTATTTTTTTCTATTTTATGACACTTTCCTCTTCTATGCGATGCCCTAGGCTGATGGGAACTGTGATGGAGTCCCACTGAATTACAGTGGGAGTTTTTCTGAGAATGTTCTAAATGATTGATACATTCAGGATAAAAGCTTGTTTTACTACCGCCATACCTTTGAGGGGGAGGTAAGATGTAAAGAGTTTAGAATCACGAAAGTGTTAAGGTTGGAAAAGACCTCTAAAATAAAGTCCAGCTGTTCACCTAACACTGCTACGTTCACCACTAAATCATGGCCCCAGGTGCCACATCCTCAAGTTTTTGAACACTTCCAGAGATGGTGATTCCACCACTTCCCTGGGCAGCCTGTTCCAATGCTTGTCTACTCTTTTAGGAAGAATTTTTTTTCCAAATATCCAGTCTAAAGCTCCCCTGTCAACTTGAGGCCATTTCTTCTCATGGTGTTGCTTGTTGTTCTGGGAGAAGAAGCTGACCCCCACCTGGCTACAGCCTCCTTTCAGGCAGTTGTAGAGAGTGATAAGGTCTCCCCTGAGCCTCCTTATCTCCAGGCTAAACACCCCCAGCTCCCTCAGCTGCTCCTCATAGCTCTTGTGCTCCAGACCCTGCACCAACTCTGTTGGCCTTCTCTGGACTTGCTCCAGCAGCAGGTATGGATTTTGATAATGGTAGATCCTACCAAGCCTGGTGGTGCAAGTGTTCAGTGGTGCTCAAATTATCTTCCAAAAATCAATCAATCTACCCACAGGTCAAACTAATCTTTTGTATGAGGCCTTTATATGGCAAATACTAAAATCTTGTGTTGGGCTGCTTTTAAGGTGTTACAGTTCTTATTGTCATTTAGAATCAGTATTTGTTAAGTTTGACAGTGGTTATTTCTACTGATTGCAAGAGACTCAATACAGATGACAGGGAGAGGACTGTCTGACAATTATTTAAGATTTCACACATTTTTATTGGTGAGACAATGTGATTTTTGAACACTGCTCTTGACAAAACTTTGCTCTTGAACACTAAACGTTTGATAACACTGTTTTTCTATTTCCCTCACCCACCTTCCCCCTGCAAAAAAGGTACAGTACATGTAACATACAGGTTCTTCCTACTACCTTTCACCCTCTAAGTTAATCCTGAAACTTGCCTGTGGAAGGAGGTAAGCAAGGAAACAAAAACTTCTGTGAGGGCTTGAAGGGAATGAACTCACGGAGGTACTAAGTGCTGAGTGTGTATTGTTAAAGCTGACATGCGTAAGAAATTGCTTGGAGCCTTCCGAAGAAAACTTGTTTTAATTATGTTTTCTAAAGTGGATCTAATACAGTAATGCCTGTTT
Source organism: Falcunculus frontatus (assembly GCA_013398115.1). Classification (NCBI taxonomy): domain Eukaryota; kingdom Metazoa; phylum Chordata; class Aves; order Passeriformes; genus Falcunculus; species Falcunculus frontatus. The sequence continues at coordinate 1,106,753 of VZRV01001399.1, read as the reverse complement.
AGTTTTTAAATCTGGAGTAATCAGGGTTTTTTCCAGCTTTCATTTCTAGTGATATTTTTGTTCAAGTGAATTGGTGTCTTTCCTTCCCTAAGCTTTATTTATAACTGTCTTTTTATCCTTGCTTGCAAATACTTATGGAAGGCTTCTTAGAATTCTTACAGTCTGCCTTTAGGCTGTTCCCAGATTGGTGTGTTCTGGACTCAAACACTCCTATAGTGGAACTGCTAGATACAAATATGAGTAGTAAGATGAAAAAATCATGGCATCTAATTTCTTGGCTTGTTTTTTGATTAGAGACAGATGCTGAACCAAGGATATGGTTGTGATTTTGAATAATAGTAATGAATCCTCTGGGGTTTTTTCTTTATAAAGGGTTGTTGAAAGGGCATTCAGAGCTCCAGAATTAGATCTTGTTCTAGGCTGGTAGGGCCTGATCAAACATCTCTTGCAAATAATGGGAATATCTTGGTTAGATTTTCGGGTCATTAATAGTCTTCTCTTCAGTCCTGTATTATGGATGTGCAAGAAATTTGTAGAGAAGTTTTTACCACTATCTTGTACCATACCTTTAGAAACCTGGGATCTGCAAGTCATCTAATATATCTTATTAAAACACATTGTTAAAATGCAATCTTCTTGTGGTTCTTTCTTCAATGAGGAGCTTGTATTGTGGCTTCAATACCTTCTGTGTAGCCTTTGGGTTTTTTTCTATGCAAAATGATGTAGAATGGCATTAAGGTGAAATCTTGGAATGGTGTGATTTTAAAGAGAACACAGCAGTATTTAAGTTTCATTATAATAAGGTGAGTGACCTATTATTAAGTAAAATCATTAATTAATATCTTCTTTTCTTCCTTATTTTAGCAACTGAAGGTTCTGAAACACAAGATAAGAAAGTCAGCTCAGGACAAAGCAACGCTGGAACTAAACCAGGTACACCATTCCACATGCTCTATGTTTCAAGGTTGTTTGCCTCAATGGTGTATGGAAAACAGGTGTTGTCACAGAAATGTCTAAAGTTTGTTGCTTTTGTACCTCAGTTACTGTTTCAGTCAAAACTGGTATCAGGGACTGTTCATGCTTAGATAGGCTGGAATCTGTGATTGTTTGCAATGAAGCAAAACTGAAGAAATCTACTTATATATTAGAATAGCTTAGGAATGAGGGTTGGGAAGTGAGAAAAGCCAACAGAAGCCACTATATTTGCATCTGTGCGTGAATGAGAATTATGTGCTGTAGGCAAAGATTTGCAGCTTTATATAAATGTGCCTCTGTTCAGGCATTTCCTCACTTACCACAAAGCATGCCGTATTCTGAAATGTGCTCTGTGCAGTGGGCAGATGTTTCTCATTACTTCACCATACCTCACGGGTACATTGTGTGGATTTAATTCACTCTTTGCTCACAGAGTTGAAAATGTATGTACTAAAAAGCTTAATGCGGTCCTTGGTGTCATGGGTCTGTTCTATTTGCATGCTTAAACCAAGATCTGGAAGATCACTTAGATATCTGAATTCTGCTTGTGTTGCATTTCAGGTACCCAAGATTAAATTATGCAGTTAAAAATGATTTTGCCTAGATGCCTGAGAGAGCAGAGGTGCTTGTGTTGCTGAGGACTAGGTACTCTGTAACATCCCCCTTTCAACTCCTCGACAGCTTGACAGCTCAGTGACTGTTTTGTACTGACAGACTTCTTTCCCTGTCCCCAAACTGGGTACCTTTGGTCTATGTCCCTGGAGGGAAGGAGTCCCAGCGCTGTCTGTGTTCAGATCACGCCTCTCATGCTCTGCCAGGCACACTGGGTCCTGCACAAAGCACAGGATTCACGGCTGCTCTCAGCCAGATAGGCAGTGGGAAAAGAGGAGGAAATAAAGATAAAATTACCTCCTTCCACAGCAAAACCTGAGCTCTTCATGTTGGACAGTGTTCAGTACTCACTTTATTATGCAATAATTTAATCCAATTTTCATCTTTCAGGACGGGATCCTAGCTGTTCCCATGTTCCCTTCATCTATGCTGGTGTGTAGAAAGGAATGCAAAATTCTTGGGGCTGGAGCGAGGGAAGGCAGAGTGTAGCTGATAGTATGAGCCACAAAAACTAGCCATATGTACAAAGTGCATATGCAAATTGTTAATTTAGGAACTTAATTTCTACAAATATCAACTGTGCTTAAGAGTATGTCGAGTATTAGTTCTACAGAAGATTTGTAAAACTTGTTTTTTCCTTTTGTTGTATCATTAGGGACAAAAACCTGCTGATGTTTCAGTGCTGAATTTCTATGAAATACTGTTCACAGCTTCTAAGCTTTTCAAAATTAACTACTAACTTATTAACTTTTGAACTCGCACTAAATGTTCTAAATATATGGACATATACTGTTTTCATATGTAATTTAGAGGCTTAATTTCCAGCAGCAGGTCCAAAATTAGTTTCTCCTTTATAGAACTATGGCTTATTTATTCTCCAAACACCCTTATCATACAAATGCTTAATTCTGTGCCTGTTATATAAATGAAGGGAAATAGGTTGTTGAGTGTGAGTTCCCCCATACTGCAGCATAACCAGACTGCGGCTTCCAAAGCAGCATGTGGGTCTTCCTGGAGTGTTGTCTCTTTGGCTTTGCATATGCCCAGCTGGCAATTATTTCTCTAAAAAATGAGAAAACCTCGCAGGATTCATTGCAGCTGACATGTTTCCCATCTCCTTTCGCAGTAACTTAAGCTTATGGTCTGATGACGAATATGAGCAAGAGGGAATACAAAGTACTTTATGTGTTTGTCCTGGTATTCCTACTGAACAAGAAGAAATGCCAGTCCCCCAGGTATTTGCCTGGTGGGTTTTTAATGAGTAGAGACATGAGAAATAAAATGGGGAGCAGTCCCAGTGAACTCTCATTTTGCCACAATTTGAAACTATTAATGCTGTGCACTGAGGGTGCCAGCAGAACATCTGGATTCAGAATGCAAATGTTGGAGGTTGGGCTTGTAGTCAAACTATGAAGGATCACTTTCAAGGCTTAGAGAAGACATTTTAATTAACAGTGTAAGACTTGCACTGATAATATGTGCTCCAGCTTCTAGCAGAGCAAATGCAATGATGGTCTGCTACAAAGGTGTTGCCTTCATCTTTGTGCTAATATTGATTTAGCTCTTTGTGATCCCGAAGGTATGCAAAATCGCTTGTTATTGAAGACACACACTCTGCATAGCCTGCAACTTAATGTGAATTCCTTAGGATTGTTCTAAAGTCCTGGGGTGTTGGGAGAGGGGCTGTTCTTGTGTGAACACTATCAGGTGTGTGATATGGAAAAATAATTGGATATCTTCGAACAGAGTGGCAGAGGGCAACTTTAAAAATTTATTTTATTCCTTCCATTGCTTATAATTAGGAATTCTTAAGGGAGACATTTTCAGTTTGCCTGTCCGTGTAACCCTTTTGCCTCTTTGAAGAATTGTTGCCTCTCCCCAATAGGGAAATCTCTCTTCTCAAGAAAGGGAAAAAATGAAGGATATTCTGAAAGAAGCAGGTTTCTACATTTTTCCCCAGTGCCTCATCATTTTCTGTCAACTCAATGTTACATTGACTTTGCTGACAGCCCTTGAAGGGAATCCTCGTTTTCCAGGGGAAATGTGCATTATTCCACAAGCACTAATTACTCATGCTACAGAAATTCATGTTTTGTGAATCTTGTGTGCCAGTCACAAGAGAGAAGGAATGTTATTACCCCTTTGACCTGTGTCTGCATGCTAAAGGGACTGCGTGTGAGTCAGCACGCTGCTGAACATCAGCCAAATGCTATTGTACACCGTGCAGTGGACAAATCTCTGCCACGGCGTGGCTGAGCAGTGTCATAAATGGCAGCACCGTGAGCTGGTCAAACAGCATTAAGGTTTTGACCTGTAACTGGGTGACCGATTACCTTGGTCTTTGCTGGTGACTTGTTCACTTGTTGCACCTTTCATCAGGGCTGTCGTGTTTGAAGGTTCTCCCTGCCAACTGTGCAATGGGTTTTCTCCTTGCAGCTGTTACTTTGCATCGCTATTAACACTCTTAACTGGGGCTCGAGTCTGACAGTTGTTGAGATAATAGTTTTTCACTGATTAGAGTTCAAGAGTAATTAAACTGTAGGTAGCTGTTGGTGAACTGGTTCATCCAATAAATCCTGTCATGCTTATGCAGAAGCTTCTGATAGAGGATGAAATACACATTATTGATTTTTTTTTTTTTTTTTTAAATCTAATTCAAATAACTATTCAAAATTAGTCTAGCACAGCCTTGCTTTTGCTAATATCTTTAACCTCAGTTTTATGACCCATTGCATTGTTTGCTCATAACTTTCTTTCATAGGTATGCAGCCTATACACAAGTAGGCTGACTCCATATGTTTTTACAAGTTATTTGCATGTATATTCACACTGAATAGTGAAAAGGCTCTGTTGTCTTGGGCACTTTAATGGTGACAGTATTCTAGGTAGTTCATTATCTTAAAATACTTAAAAACTGAGTTTCCCTCAATACTAAAATAAATCAGGCCATTTATTTATACCCAGAAATCTTTTTGATTTTTCTGTGGGCTTTTTGTTTATTGTGTTCTTATGCAAAGTAGACTTTTTCAGTGCTACTGAAAAAAGCATAAAATTAAGAGCTTTCCAGGTTTAACAGAACAGGCTGAGTAGGAAATTAGTTTTGGCAGCATGCTGAGATGAATTGCTAACTTGGATTTTGTTCCCTTTGTCTGGAACAGCTCCATTGCTGAGACTGGAAGTCGGATGCTAGCTGTTCAGCACTTTGTTGTCTTCCAGAATCATCATTGAGCAAGTGATGTTTTTCCAACCAAACCTGAATTTTTAAAGTCAAGCCTGGGCTTTGACAGAGATTTTTCATATTATCCTAGTCTTACTGCTGTGATCCAAGTGGCCAGTTGCAGACAGTTGTGAAGTACTCATGTAGCTAAGTTTCAATCTACAAGATTAGTTAAAGCTATCATCTTATTTCACTGGTATTATACCAGTCCATGCATGTGATGCCTTCACTGCCTTTAATATATTTGCCAGAGTTTTTAACACATGTGCACACAGACTTCTTTTGAGATCAATATCATGCTGTTTCCAGAGGCTCAGCCAGAACTGCTTTAGAACTACTCAGCCAGATCAGTGTTTTGATCCAGCCTTTTTTGCTTAGGTGCTGAGGTTCTTGTGTCATGGAATAGGGCTTCTTGGTTGTTATGAGGCAATATCAAGGGGAAGACAATGCTTTACTGTAATAGATTTTCCTGTGGATGCGTTTTGGAGAGACAGGAATAATAAACAGTATTTTTTCAGCTCTCTAGCAGTTGAGTTGTTTTAGGCTTGGAAACAAAACAAAGCTTTTTCCTGGGTTTTCACAAGCAGTAGTCTGGCTCAGTATTCACAGTTACATCTTAGTCTATTCTTTGGAAGTATTGTACATCTTTAAAAAATGAGTGCATTCTTATTATCAGTTTACAGGGGTTTTTTAATAAGATGGATTTCTGAAAATGTGATCTATTTTAACAGAATAAGTAGAGTTGTTTAACAGCCATTTTCCTAAAAGTTTGGGTTTGGTAGTATTTGATTTTCTGCTATGTGCCTAATACTTCTCTTCCTCCATTTGTAGATCATCCAACAGTACTAAAGGTTGATGACAGGCAACGGCTTGCCAGAGAACGGAGAGAAGAGCGAGAAAAACAGCTGGGTAAGGCCCGCTCTGATTTTTGTTTGTTGGTTCTTAATCTTTAAAAATCTGCATGCCAGTGTTATTCCCAGTTTACCTTTAGGGGCAGTCAGCAAAATGACAGTGCTCGATATGCAGCAGTGTCATTTTAGATACATTACCGTATCTTTAAAGTAGATCTTTTAGTTCATCAGTACTATATCTCTCACCTGTTTTATGAATGTGAATGAAAAGTAGGTTTACTTCTGAAATCATGCAAGGAAGCTTCATTGATGTAAATGGAATTTTGAAGTTTAGAATATTTTACCACTTAAGATTAGACTGCTTAAAATATTCAATATCATAAAATAGAATTGAAGAATATGTGGCCAATGTATGGTTTGGATTTTTTAATGTAAACTTGGGGTACTTTTTTCAGGTCGAACCTTTAGTAGGTGTCAAATAGATGTGCTCAATATCTTATGTCACCTGTGCCTGAGTATTTATTACACAGTTCAAGTGAATAATGAGCGTTACTTAACAAGTGACTACTGATGGGCAGTATACTGAGTATGGTGGTGAGAGAATTAAGAATTATATCAAGCCAAAGTGGTGGCTTTCTGAACAACATTTATATGTTTGGCTGCCACAAAGTTCTGTGGTAATTGGGAGATTGTGAAATACAAGTATTTCCTCTTTTTTATATGTTTACTCAGATTTCTTTCAATGCTGAATTGTTCTTAGGACCTGAGAAACAGAAGTTCTTAATTTCCTATTTCTAACTTCTGGAAGTTTATTGAACTTTATTATAAGTCCAGCCAGACTTATGCTGCTTTTTCTAACCTGAAGAGCCATGATTAATTGTCACCTACATCTTGATAGCATCTATATCCTCCCTTCTTTCCAGCACCATACAACATTGTAGTAGCCATGCACTAGGATTGTTTTGGAGGGGAAAAGGAAAGCTTTGGTTTTGGCTTGCTCAAGGGGTAACATGAAAGGATGTTTGCTAATCTCTGAAAAGCTGCTCCTCGAGTTGAGGTTGATGGTATGTGCAGGCTTAGTTTCTTCAGGTTTCCGAGCAAATGGATGTTACTAGCCCATTTTAATTAATTTTTTGTAGATGTTGGTTCCATGTCTTGAATTTTTTTTTTCTCAGATTTGATCCTTGTGTAATAACAATGTTTTACTCAAATGAAGAGAAAGATGCTTTCCTTGAATTTAACTCAACTCTGATTTTTCTAGCTATTGATAAATGAGTATTTGTTACTGGAAGGACATGAGTTCTTTTGAGAAATGTGTCATTTTGTGTGACGTGTTTTAAAAGCAACATCAGGAGTTTTTATATCTGGATATGGAATTCTGCGTGTCCCTATGATGTATGAGTGTACTGTGTGTTCTTGCATGAAGAATTATTTTGAACTAACAAGAAAATTGAAAGTCGCACTGTACTTTCATCTGTATATTTGTTTGCTATGATTTAGGAGCTGTCTCTCGAGATTTGTGTTCCAGTAAAGCAAAGCAATGATTTTTACAACAGCATGCAACTTTATTTTCTTTTTTTTTTTTTAGTACAAAACCTAGATAATCAGTCACTCATGTCGTGTGAACCACAGCAGAGAAATTCCTAAGCTGTCACTCTTAAACATTAAGTTGTGTAATATGGTTACATAAATGTGTCTAGCTAAAAATTAGAGTTGGATTTTGTTAATACTGGGACATCGGCCATGCAACAGTAAAGCAACTGAAGGAAGGAATTTTTTTTTTCAATAGAATTAGGTTGGATTTAAATTTAATTCCTTTCCTTTTGATTTAGGGGATCTGTCAAGTTTAGCAAAGACTTCTTTCTAAGCAGAAGTTGAGAATTTCAGTCATACCTAAAGTAAAATTATTCTTTGCTCTAAAAAAAAAGGGAAGGACAGTGTTCAGTTCTCTAGGTGTGGAGCTGGTGGTAATTTTGTTTTGTACTTTCAGCAACTTGAACTCCTGGAGGTCATGTTATCAGTCTTTTCAGGAAAATTAAGTTGTTTGACCCTTCTTTTAAGAACATGTGGAGTACCAGTTTATTAAGGATCATGTTTATTTATTGGACAATATTCTGATGTTGCACGAGAGTTGATTTAAGACCTTTTTCTTCCCTCCTTTTTTTACTCTCAAGTTTTAGGGCTTTTTTAAGTTCCACTGTGCTGTGATAGATTTGGGTTTCCTGTGGTAAAGTGGGTTGGTGTGTGCTCCGAAATCTTGAGGATTGGCTTGCACTTGGAAATAGTATTTTAGCAGTCTTATCCTACTTAGCACACTTGGGTATCTAAGTCTTATTTTTAGTGAGAGTTTAGAGAGTAGGAAATGCAGTCATTTTTGTTGTCTGGTTATATATAGAATGTATGTGCTGGGACTGTTGGTATCTGCTGTTTCTTGAGGATCATGTTGAGCCACCTAATTGAAATGATTAAAGAAGCTTCTACAAAAATGCCCCTTTCACCTTTAGTATATTCATGTTTTGTTTTGGACCTTTCTTTAGATAACAGAAGATACACAGGGACACGATCAGCAAATCACACCACCAAGAAGGAAGGATTTTTTTAGTTCCTTCACTGTAGGAAAGGCATTGCTTTTGAAATGCCATCCCAACACTTCTAAAATATTAATTCTTTGACATTTTTCTGTGGAGTTTATTTTGCATGACTGAAGTTGTATCAATTTCGGACGGGGGGGGGGAAGTGCTTCAATGTTTTTATTCTCCTGACCATTTGTTGATGTGTGTATTGCTGATACGCACATTCAGACCTTTAAAGGATTATTAGGGTGATCTTAGTTGAGTTTCTAAGTAATGGTTCCAGTGTTGTTACTTGCTCTTTAGTAATCATGTTTTCATTTTTGCACTCTTTCCACCAGCGCTCTCTCCCACAGCGTCTATGCATAGAAGTTAGCATCTATCCTTTAAAATACAGATACCAGATCTCCCTGTGTGAGACTAACCCTCTTGGATTGTGCAAGATGGAAACCCCAAGAGAGGCAGTGGTAGGTGAGGGTGATAGCTGTCCAATGGGACTGTTCCCAGAGGCTGGAGCAAAGGGAGCTATCACATTTCTGGCTCCAGCTTGGCACTTTATATGTGTCAGGCTGAGCAGCTGTGTTCTGGCACTGGATGCTGAGACACACGTGTTGGAACTGACTTGTTTATGAAGGCAAACATGGTAGATGGCCTGGTCAAACTGGAAAATTTTACTGAAAACTACTGCTTTTTCATCACACAGACTTTACCCTCTGCCATACCCTCATCTGATTGTAACTGTACTGCCAAAATGAACAGTGCTAAAGAGCATTCCCTGGTGCTAAAACTTAGTTATTCTTGCTGTAAAGCTGTTATGATGGATCCTGGCAGGGTTTTGGCTCCAACCAACTAGCTGTCTTCTTGCTGATTCCCAGACAAGGTTTGGGAATTGGCAGGGAAGGTCCATGGGCTTTTCTGCATGTGCTGATTAAGTGCTGTCACCATTTTGGAGGGTAGACGTTTAGTAGTACAGGTGAAAGTTGTTCAATGACAGCTAGTCTCTGGTTCCAAAGCATAGACCTGGTCCTCCCTACCTGGAAAGGAAAATAAAAATGTGTTTTTCAACAGGAAAAGTAATTGGGATTTTAAAATGGGTCTCATTCTGGTAACCTTAGGTAGTGGCCTAGCAAAGAGGAAGAATTTTCATGTTGTTACTTAGCAGTATCTTGGCCCCTTATTGTTGAGAAAATAGTTTCAAGTCTCACTTCTGTGCATGTTTTATCTAAACTATTCCTGCTTGAAGACTGACCTCTTTTTAATCACAGTTATGATCCTGACAAGGACACGGAGTTCATTTAATTTCTGGCATTGGGAACAAAAGATGGTAATACTGCCTTTTGGCTTAGCACCCTTCCTTAAATGAACAGTGATTAATCTTAGTTCTTAGAATGTGTCTAGTTTCAAGTTTGCTAAATTCATTAAATTCTTAATACTTACAGACATAAGCATTGAAATAATATTTTAAAGATCACATTATCATGCAGATTCCTCTCCCATTTGAAAGTGATCATTGACAAAATAGTAACATTAATAAAAATTACAGTTTTTTTCTTTGAGTAAATTCCTTCTGGTCTATTTTCTTCCCTGGCACTTGGGGGCAGAACGTTATCCAATCTTTCCATAGAAAGAAGCCCCACAGAAACTGGGAATCATTGACCCTAGCATATGAATAATTTTGGGGTCTCCTTGGAGAACTTGAATGTCAAAAGGATTTATAAGACAAGAAAACAATTTTTAAGCAAGACTAGTTTAAAAATTTCTGTGATGAATGTCCCTCGGAGCATGGTTACTGGGAAAAGGTTGGCTTAGAGAATCTCACATTAACTTCACCTTTAATTACAGCTCTGAAGTTCACCTTCTGATTCGTTCAGTCAGCCACTTCTGTGTAACGTCCCCATTTTTAGGTATGGTTAAAGCATCACCGATCCATTTTACTGCTAATGCAGCAAGGAGGCAATCACAGCCTCAGTGCAGAGCTGGCAGTGAGCAAAGGTGAAAGAGCGGTCAGAGGAGAAAGCTATTGCTGAGGTCAGTGCTGTAAAGTTAGAAAAGATAAAGGCTGGAAGGATTGACAAAGACTGTAGAATCTTTACTCAGGTCCATCTGAGGTGGATTCAAAACGCAGACTGAGAAAGTGTGGTGCTGGACTGATCTGCCTTTATATAGGCAGTAAACCAGAAAACTTCTACATTACATTGGTTAATTCCAGTGTAAAATTTAATTGGTTTCATGTCTTACGTGTCTCATAATATTGGAGTGTCTCTTTCTTGTTTGACCTTGTTTTCTCTTGCTCTGTTATTCACTTCAGAAGTGTCAGAAACACAGCCTTAATTATGTTGCTTTGTAATCTAATCCAGCATTACCAGTTTGCAAACAAGCAGAAGGTATTTAACAGCACGTCTAGTGCTCAATTCCTCAATCTTGTTTTTATGCTCTACTTTCATGTCCTTATATCATGTGACTGTGTTCAAATGTATTGATTATACTAAGGAATGAAATAGAAAATAGATCAGACTGTGACTTTTGTTTGTACTTTCCAGCTTTAATGTAATTGTTCCAATGGAATTTAAGCTTTCAGCATGCAGGTGCTATCTGAATCTTGCATGTTGTCAGACAAGGGAGAGAAGAATCATGAACCTGTTAATGCTCAGGCCCAAGAAAAGGCCTTTTTGTTGGACTGTACCTGCACTGGATTTCAGTGTTAGCTCAGCACCAGGCAGAGCTCTTAGCACAGTTTCTGGAAATGCCGTCATAAAAGTCGGTATTCTTCCCTTCCACATCCTCAAACTGGCTGTTCTTTCAGGTTGATGAGACCTTTTAGAGATATCTTCAGTTTCCTGTAGGCTCATCTGCTGATTCTTTCTATCAGCAAGGCATTTGATGCTGTGCTTCTAGAAGCACACCTGTGTGTCCAGAATAGAGCTTAATATATCCGTAATTTTTTACCTTAGAGCAGAGGTCTAAAGAGTAAACTTTTTACTCTACAAGAGAATTTGTTCTTTTCTGTTTGGGGTAGCAGGAAAATTTTTCTGCAAATTCATAAATAGGGACGTAAGAATGAAATAAAAACGTTATTTTAAACTTCTTATTTTTCCTGAAGATATACTTATGTATCTAAGGACACTAACTTATGTCACTATATATACCTACCTTGCAAGTGACAAAAACTGAGCCCTTAAGTTCACAGAAGAGTGTCAGTAGTGCATATAAGAAGCAGTGAAAACAAAGCAGATGTTCTCCTGTGATTCTCTAATAAGATAAAATGTAGGAATTGATACTTGAAAAAAATTAAAAGTAGTTAAGATTATTTCTCTATCTGTGAAAAAATTAAATTCGTGAAAATAGATATTACACTTTTTTCAGCAAACAGATGTATGGTAAATCATACTTTCATGCGCTTGTTAAATACTTAGTCCTAGCATAAAATTATTTACTTCCTTATGTTAGCAGATGGACAGATATTTTCTGCTGCCTTTTGCCTGTAGCTTAAAGATGATGGAAAGATGTAGCCTTTGTATTTGTTGTGAATCAGATCTATTATTTTTGTTAAAAATTATTCCAGCTGAACACTTCCATTTGCATTGGTTAATCCATCACTAATATGTGTTTCTGTTATTGAGCTGTCTTGCTGTATCACAACAGTGTGATTTGTATCATCCCTTCCCTGAGAAGCAGAAAGCTGAAGTGTTCTACCCAGGGGTCCAGCATTCAGATTCTTACCAGCACTAAGAATGCACACTAATATCTTTTCAGCCTTTCTCCTCTTGAATGTAGTCTTAAAATTCAAATGTTCTATTTTCATTACTTTTTCTAAACAACATGAAACAAGACTGAAACCTATGGAAATCACCATAAACAGTGCCTCAAGCAAGTCTAACCATTTACATTAAAACCAGAAGGAACAAATAATCTCCGTGTCTTTTTATAGGCAAATTAATATTCTAGTGACATCAGTTAAGACAGCTGTTGGGGCTTCTTTTTGCTTTTCTTAATTTATTAATTTTCAGCAGACAACCAAAGAGTTTTTTCGTGCTAGGTTGCCATTGCAAGCAGATTCCAGGCACGAAAGAGCCAGTTCATCACAGGGTCTGTGGAAGTCTTGTGGCTCACAGCAGTGGGTTGTCTTGATATGATCATTAGAGTCTGTACATAAGTGACTGTTCATTAAAAGCTGACATGCTGCAGCTAGCTGGATTTTCATGAGATATATGCAATTATGCTTCTTAGATGCTCTTAGCTCTTTCAAAGGGAATGGATTTTTCAAAACTTCTGCAAAATGGTTTGCTTGAATTCCAGTTTTGAACAACTACATTGTTTGGGTTACTCAGTGTGTTCAGGGTCTATGTAACAGGATGTGTGTGCTGGGTTTGGGGTTTTTTTGTGGTAGGTTGGTTTGCTTTGGTTGGGGTTTTTATTCTTTTATGTACCACTGTGGTGAAAGGATACTGTAAGAGTCTAGAGCATTTCCCATGTGAAAGTAGCACTAACTTAGACTGCAAACGTACAATCTTGCATAAGAGAACAATCTGGTTCCACTCTTCTGTGTCCCAAAGCTTTCAAGGCAGCAGTGGGGAGAGATCCAGAGTATCATCAATACAAACCATCAATGGTTTCATGTGGATTGCAGTTCAAGCCTGCGTTCTACAAAATTCATGAAAATTCAGACCCTGATACGGAGAAAAATGGATCTTGTGCAGGGCTTCTTGATTTGTCTTGATTAAGTCTTCTGAGACATGTTGTTTGAAGCTGTGAAGAAGTGGAATTATGCGAGAGATCAATGTTTACCCTTAGACTTCTTTGGTGGGTAACTTCCTTCCTTCTGTTAGTCCAGGTGCTAGAATTGTCATCCCGGTCACTTCTATCATAAGAGATCTGTATTGATCAATAAAGGTGAATGTTATGATCGTTTTATCTCTCTTTTTATTGTATTTTTTCAGTAAAATATTACAGAGAATTATCATGGTTTGTGTAACAGAAGTTTGTTCACATACATCTGACTGCAGTATTTAGGCATTTTAAACTAGCAAAAAATCATTTCTTCCATGAAGAAACTGTATGCTCAAATAATTTAACTGTTGGTAATTCATAATAAGTAAATTGAGATTAAATGAAATCAGTGTGTGGCCAGGGTAGATTTTAATACATGAGGAGAGATAAGAATATTACATATGTCTGAAGAACTTGAGTTCAAAATGTTTTCCATCTACCTTGGTTATTCAAAATGTATTAAAGACTTCATTGCATAAAGCAAGTTAATACTTTTATTTCTGATTTTTCTCACAGCTGCAAGAGAATCTGTCTGGTTAGAAAGAGAAGAGAGAGCACGGCAACATTATGAAAAACACCTAGAGGAACGCAGAAAGAAGCTAGAAGAACAGAGACTAAAGGAAGAGAGAAGGCGAGCAGCCGTAGAGGAAAAGCGAAGGCAGAAACTAGAAGAAGAGAAGGTAAGAATTGAATGTCATGAAAACACTTTTCAGCTTCTTTGGCCATAAGATACAGTACTATCAACCTTCTTCTCCAAGAGCTGATGTAAAAAATGCAACATGAGCCATGGTCAGCATGACAGTGTGTGTGGAAGGATTTTAAGCCTTGCTTGCATAGGTATTGTTTCTGTTATGAATCAAATGCAGTGAAGTTGAGCATGCCTGGATTACAGCGTATGATGCTGCACAAACTCAGGCAGAAAAACACAAATTGGGTGAGGTTTGTATGGTTATCTGTTAATTCTTAGCCATTCAGTTTAAGGGTAGTTAAATATAAGTTGCCCTAAGAACACCTTTTCAAAAATGAGTGTGTAATGAAATATGCTCTTGGCTGATTTGTCTCAGTTAAGCTGGGAAGTATGTGCAGTGTGATCCTATGTAAGTCACCTCATCCTTGGTGTTTTGTTTCCTATCTCTCCCACTCTTCTGGTATTTAGTAGATGGGAAGTAGCACTAGGATGTGTTTGTGTAGTGGCAGGGCCACTACGCAAGATCTTAACCTTTTCAAAATTTCAGTTAACATTCTAACTTATTTATGGCTTACATGCTCCTTAATTTTGTTCTAGTGTGTGTGTGTCTTAGTAGGCAGAACATAAGCTTAAACACAATTGTAAGAGGCCAGCTTGGTTTTGTCCATGTGAATGGAGGGTAGCAGGGTTTGATGAGAAAATTAAGTTAAAAACCCAGTAGTATCCAAATGTATTATCCTGTTGTACTTAAGGAACGACATGAAGCTGTTGTACGTCGCACAATTGAAAGAAGCCAGAAGCCAAAACAAAGGCAAAACAGGTGGTCCTGGGGAGGAACACTACACAACCGCATTAATAACACAGGTAAAGAGGGAGGCTTGCTTTGCCTGCTGGTTTCCCTTCCCTGCCAGCTAACTGGAATTTACTTTTCTTCTTCTGAAAGGAAGGATGAATCAGTGTATGTTAGCTTGAATTCTTTGCTCTTGGTCCTACTATCGCTAGCAGTGGCATGTTTGTGACATTCTTGTGTAGCAAAAAGATAACAAGGAGAAATCTGAACAAAAGTTACGGTTTGTTTCAGGAGTTGAATAATTCTGTAACTACCTTGCTACAGCTTCTCGCTTCTGCTGCTTTGCTGTTGTTTGTGTGTGTATATGTGGGTGTGCTTGTGCTGTGTCAATCTTGTGATATGAGCTACTGTGGCAAATGCTAGCTATGTGCCTCAAAAAGTAGGTCTGGTGGAAATGACCAAATACTGAGATTAAAGTAGACACAAGGAAGAAAAATTGTTCTTTGTGATAATCTATCTGTGCCTTGTACTGATATTTTGGGAAATAGAAGTCCTTTTTCTTCCCCTAAAGAGACTTAAAGATTGGCAAATTAAGCTTAAGTGAATTTTAGCTATATGCTTTTTTCCCCAATTATCTTCTCTAACTTAATCTGCCAGTCATTAATGTGTATATGCCCTGTTAAATATGAATCAAACCCCTCCAAAAGAGAACTTTTCCTTTACTTCTTTTAACAGAAAGTGATACTTAAAGTTCTCTTCTTCCTATTCTAGTTTCAATGTGTCCAACCTTTCATCAGGGGAGAAAAAAAAAATGAGAAAAGAATACTCTGAAATCTGTGTCATATATAAATTCAATAAACAGTTATTTTTCATAAAAGGTTACTTTTTTGCTTTATTTTGTATAACTTATTTGATTTTTATTTTATTTTCTGTGAAAAATCATTGTCTTGCATTCTGTCCCTAGGTTATTTTTTTGAATCATCATTCACCTTTCTCGATTTAGCAGGCCTGGAGCACCACTTCAAATCTCTGGGTGGTGCTAGAAAACCTGGTACATAATGCTGTGGTTTGTTATTCCTTTACCCATAGCTAGTTCTCAGGAAGTGAGATCATCAGTAACTAAACCACCCTCATGTAGTTGCAATGCATGCTTAACACCATGCTGATAGATTAGAACTGTTGTTAGCACCAGATTTGTCATTATTATTTATTTTTATGGTGGAGAGTTACTGCTGGCTGACTCGAAAGATTTGGCACAATTCACTGAAATGAAGCATAATATTATATCTACTGGAATTCAAGAAGAGCAAATTTGAATATTTTGTTATTTTCTAAAACCCTTTTGGCATACTGCACGCAGAATTTACAATTACTTTGCACATGAACACAGACACATAACCAGCTGCGTTGGCTGTTTCATTGCTCATGAATATTTTAATTCCTTTTTTTTATTTCTTTTTTGGTTTTTTGGATAAAGAAAGCAGCAATTTTCCAGGCAATGGATTGCACTTGGACTATTCTACATTTATAGGATTCGTATTGCCAACACTTGTGTGCAAATCCTTATGCTGAATGTCATTCATTTAAATAAGGTTCATTGACACGAGAAATGTTGTCATGCCTAATAGCAGAGGTGATTTTCAATATTGTCATTTGTCATCTTCAGAAAGCCAGTTTATGCAGTACATCCTTTCTGCCAAATGTAGAAACTTTTTGGCTGTACTGATACACTATGTAGTTTCTCAGTGGCAGATGAGATGTGAGATCAAAATCCCCATCCCATTCCCACAAATACTGTCCTGTTCTCATGAAGCCTGAGCATTGTGTCTCTAATGACTTGCACAGGGCATTCTCCAGTTTACCCCACAGATGAATGTGTGATCATCTTGCCAGCCTACAGATGTCTTGTTCTTAGTTTAGATGTCTCCTTTTTAAAACCCATTTCTGCATTTTATTCCCCTCCCGGTATCCAGTCTGCCAGTTCTATGCCCTTGCCAAGTCATTCTAACATTGAAGTTACATCACATGGGGTAGGGAGAATCTTTCTTCAGTTTAACCAATTATAGTGAATCCTTTATAGTTCATAGATCTGGGGAGAGTTAAGGTATTTTTCATATACTCTATTTCTATGAAACTTTTGTACACAGTGAGTATAATTTAATCTATTAGGACAGAACAGGTAAATACAGTGTTAATACACTTGTCATAAATAAACAATGGCTAATAATATTTCAGCAGCAGCATCCTTAATGCTGTCATTGAGTCCTGAGCTTGTATCTGCTCTGAAAACGGTGTACATTTTTGCACACACAGAATATGAATCAGCAGAGCAGTTATGCATATGCTCAAGCCTCACTGCATTTCAGCATGGTTGAGTGCTTTGCTGAGTAGTGCTGAGGTTCAGTACATGCTAAAACGTAAGCAAAAGCAGAATTGATTCTCACAGCATCTTTTGAATGTCAGATTTTCAAATGGAAATTTGTAACGGAGAATGTGTAGTCAATACGTGGAGCTTGGACCTCTTTTTGTTTGGGGTTTTTTTTAGAGAGAGAGAAAAGAAAGGACATAACAAACTTCCCGTGACACACGTGCACGAAGAGTGTGCAATCTCTATTCTTGAAATAACCATCACCCCCTCAGCAGGGTGCAGATGCTGACTGCAGCAGTTGTGCAAATGATGTAATACTGCTCTAAAATGTAGAGAAACTAAAATAAAATTATAAATCTTTCATGTATGCCAAGTAGGTGCATTATAAATACCTTCCTCAGAGGCAGATTTTTTTAAATCTGCTAAGGTGTGTGCTCAGTTGGATTGACTCACTACGACTTCATTCTCAGCACACTGAAAATAACTCTGTGGTGAGTGGTTTAGCACCTATACATAACTGTGGGATTTTTAACTAAATCTTTTAATTTCTTTTGTGCTTACCCTCACTTCCTTTGTGTTCTAGTCTTCCCTAATCTTTCAGCATTGCATTGTCACAATATTGACCATCTACTTAGTAACAGTGCCCTGTCACCTTTTATTCAGGAGCCAAGGTGGGTTTTTTGTGAATGACTTTGCATTTCCAAGAATCTTGGTCCTTCCCTGAAGCTTTCTGTTGTAAGTCATGAGCAAAGATTTTCTGACAATATTGAAAGTCTTTAGGTTGCAACCCATTGAGTGATAATGAACAGAATATTTTACACATTTGAAGCTTAAATTGTGTTGTGCCCAGTCTTTGAGTCACCTGTACAACGTCTGCTCAGAAATCCATTCTACTTTGGAAGTTCTTGTGGTAGAGCAGGAGTGACCTAGTCCTGTTTTCCTCCTCCCACTAGTGAGCTAGGAACTTGCACTATTGCATGTGGGCTGTCAATTAGCATTATCTCCATTTGTTTTAGATCGAGACAGGCGGTCTGTTTCAACAATGAACCTTTCGAAACATGTTGATCCAGTCATTAACAAGCGGCTCTCCTCCTCATCTGCAACATTACTAAATTCTCCAGACAGAGGTACAGTTTTGAAGAAAAAAAGCGTTAAAAGAGTAGCAAGAAAGAATGTTCTATACTGATGTATTACTTTGCACATAAAACAAGCTTCTGAAGTCATTTTCTGTACTTCATCTAAGTGGTAGTGGAAAGACTTCAAATGTGACAAGTAAATGGTTGAACATTTTTTCCTGTGAGAACAAATAATTCTTGGTTTTTAAAACAAGAGAACTTACCTAAACAATCCTACTTTAGCAAACAATAAAAGCAGTGCTTCTGTCAGGTTTTTAGTAAATGAGGTACAACTATTGAAAGAATACATCACTCCACAGTGCATGCAATCATGTGTGACCTTTTATTTGCATTAGACCACTTTGTCATTATTTTTCCTTTATTTTTTGGTAATAGTTCTTAAATGTCTAAGAACAAATGTTGCATGAAGCTTTCAAGCAGTTACTTTATTACAATTTTTTATTACCATTTTTGGTTATTTTTATGGAAGAGGTGTGTGTTTCTCATATTGTCTGTTTATTGACTTTTTGTGTCCAGTTATTTCTCAAAGATTGCTTCATTTCAGTGTACATTTTTTGGTGTTTACAAGTCTGAGAGATGATAAACCATCAAGCTTTTAAAAATTAACATAGCTGAATTGCTGCCTCTGTTCTGAGGACTTATGAGATTGAAGCATTGAGCTTAAAAGTTTTGTAAAAGAATGTCTCTTGTGTAACTTGTGCAAAGAGCTTTACAGTAAAGCACTTGGTAGGGATTTTTTTTGTCCTCCACTGAGAATGAGTTCTGTCCCATTTCAATCCATAAAATTGTTTTAAAAAACAATTTTTTAAATGGACTTCTGGTTGAGTTGTCTGGTCAATGTCATTATTTGTGTGTCTTAACTAAGTTCCAAGTTTGCTTGAACATGTGTATCTGGTTGATTTGGTGAGCCATGTTCATTCTAGTGGGCTAACCTAGCTGTACAGTCTGGTAACTTGTGAAAAATACAGTATAGCATTACGAAATAATTTATTCCTAAACACCAGTCATTTCTTGCTCTAAATGTTGAAATCCAGTCATTTTTAATTTTACTAGCTTTTCAGGTGTGTATATTTTTTCCAGATGTTTGCTATTCTTTGCCAGGGGATGCTTTTCTGAGGAAGGATCTTGGTGATGTGGGCAGGTGAACAGCAGCAGGCATTAAGTATGAAGGATAGTTTCTTACGGACTGTAACACAGTGTTTTAGCTTCTGCCACCCATTTCAAGTTCAGGAGAAGTTAAACTGAATACTAGGCAGTCTAGTGGTAAGGAAAGAAAAGGAATATGGAAGTGATGGTCATATATCAAAATGCTGATGCATTCTTTGCTTGGCATTTTTACTAAAACAGCACAGAATTCTTCAAGAGTCTCTTGTGACTTTCGCAGACTCTAAGAGAGAAAGTAAATCCAAATGCTATAAATGCTTTTTCTCATGCAAAGTCAGGTAACTAAATCTAGTTGAGCCATGTATCTGGAGAAGGGCCACAAGTCTCTCCAGTGGCCTCAACCTCTTAAGGCAGGTGCTTAAAGGAAGGTTGTGACTGCCTGCTCCCCATTTCACCTTCCAGAGGGCACCCAATCACACTTTGTGGTACAGACTCCTACCTGCAAAACCATGAGCTGGAGATAAGGATGATAAGCTTACCTACTAAGTGGCTTATAGCTGTCAACAAGAACTTGTCATCTGTTGTGCAACACCTTTTTATCCTTTGAAGGACAATATCTTTTTTTTTTTGGTGCAGCAAAAAACCAGAAGTTTTCATTAACTAATCAGCTAAAAGACTGGTTAATGCCATTTCAAGTATTGTATTGCTATATAGCTCTTTATGACAGTTGTACAATTGGGCAGCTAGAACAGGCTTCTCATTATGCTTGTATGTTACTGTAGTTAGTGAATAGTTGAAACTGTAACAAAACATGAACACACATATTCAAGTGGAGAAAACTGCTGTTGACCAGTAGGTTTTGGCAACTGTGCTCTTTAGGGAGAGCTTAGAAAGGGGGTAATACTTTTGATGAGGTATGAGTTACATACTTTAGGTTTTGCAAAACTTGCACCCTAGTTGTTTTCCTCCCCCTCTCTGCAGGCAGTGATTTTTCTTTCAAGCAGATGATGGTCTCAATCACTGCATCACCATTTTCTGCAACCATTATAGAAGACATTCAGGGACTCCAGTATTGTTTACTGTTGAAAGAGCAGTTTTCCCCTATCTACTCCTCACCATATTGTGTATGTGTATAAGCAAACACCACATTTATCAATGAGAGTCTCCTTTGTGGTGCTCATCAGAAGGCCTGTTAAATCCCTGCCTCCCATCTGTTCCTGCAACTAATCAAATGCTGCTGTTTGCTTACTTGCGAATTATTCTGCTGCTGCTAAGACAACTTTCCAGTATTCAGGCTGTATATCCTGAAGACAAATACAGGTGATTGTAACCAATTTACTTTTGCCAGCTCCCTGCTACTTCGTGTGATTTTCAGTTACAAGTTATGAAGATCTTTAATCTGTTAAAAATAACCTGCTTATGGCTGTGAGTAAGAGTACTTGCTTGTACCAGCAAGCCTACCATGAACGTGCTTCCTGTGTGAAAACGGAGCAATGAAAGCTGAGAGAGTTGGGCTTGTTCAGCCTGGAGAAGAGAAGGCTCCAGGGAGACTTTACAGCAAAAGGGTCCTCCAAGAGAGCTGGGGAAGGACGTTTTACAAGGACATGTAGTAGTAGGACCAAGAGGTAATTGATATTAGATATTAGGAAGAAAATCTTCCCTCTGAGGCTGGTGAGATAGGCTGGTGGAGACAGGTGGAACAGGTTGCCCAGAGAAGTTGTGGATGCCCAAGGTCTGGCTGGATGGAACTTTGAGCAACCTGGTCTAATGGAAGGGGTCCCTGCCCATGAGAGGAAGGTTAGAGCGAGATGATCTTTCAGGTTACTTCCAACCCAAACCATTCTATAATTCTATGAAAAAGCCCTCAGAATGATAGCTTAACACATTATGAGAACAAAAAATACTGCTTCCCCTTGCCTGTCAGATGGTTTGAAACACTAAATCTTGAAAATGTCACCCTGAGGCATTAAAAACAAAAAGAGCAAGAAAAAACCCCACTGACCTATTGTCTTAAAGTTGATCTTATTATTTTGGGATGCTCTTTGTTTGGTATTCAGTTTTGCAGCAGTGTGGTTTGGACACCAGACTGAAGCTGTTCGATGCATTTAGGTGTTAATACTCTTGTGCTTGGAACTAAGTGGGTGAAAGTTTGTCTGTTCTAGGTGAATGGTGGTGCCAATCTGTTAAAATATGTATTGAAAGTGTCAAGTATGATGCCTTCAGGGACCTGTGCCATTGGAAAATTCAGTATGTGTATCTAAACGAACTCTGATCTAAACCCATTATAGAGATTCAGAGAGACTTCTCCAAGGTCCTGGCTAAAACTATTTTGACTCTCTGTGCCAGGCTGATTGCTTGTATGGAGAAGAAAGTTTTTGTCGGACTCTCCTAGCTCACTGTTGTGCATATCAGCTAGTTCACTCCCAAACACTGTGTCACTGCTTTAGTTGGATGCTGTGGACATGTGATTGCTTCCAACAGGTGATATGGATACAAGCTCCCCAGAGTTAGGGCCAAAAATAATTAAACCATACTCATCTTTAGGTGGAGGGACATGTGAGACATGGGAGGTGAGACTTGTATTCTAAATCATCAGTCTCTTAGCTGTGTCCTCTTGAGATTACTTCATCTCTGGGGCCGCATATGCGAGGTGAGGCCTGTGGCTGGCCCACAGGGCCATATTTACATTGTGACATTTACTTATCATGTACAGATGAACTCCAAGAAATGAATGGTATATATAGTAATGATTTACTGGCCTAAAATGTCAGGGAGTGCTTTCTGAAGTTGTGTGATCTTTATGTTAAACTACAGTAGAAGAGTTTATCCAGACTTAGCCACAATCATACCTGTGAGCCTCACTTCTAAAGCCTGAGACCACAAAAAAGAATGCTGTCTTGCAACAGTAGCTTTAAACAGTGATCATACTGAGCATGGTGCCTGGAGATGAAAGGAAACAAAGACTTTACCATTATTGCATCCAATTTAATGGTAGTTCTGTGATTTCTTCATTGTCAAACTACAAGCTTAATGATAATGTGTGTGCTGTAATGGAGGTCTCTGTAGGGTATTTTGTGTGTCTATATGATCTGTACCATTGCAGAATGGAACCATTAATCACAAAAAGCTTTGGCAATAGTACATTGTGTAAAAGGACAGTTATGAAGAGAGCCTGCTGTGTTTGAGAGTCCTATATTTCTATAGTAATGCCCCTTATTGAGTTAGCGGAATTTAAGGCAGCAATTTGAGAAGTGCAAAACAGCACTGAGGGCAGATTAAGCAATTATATTTTCATAGGAGGAGATTGAGATCAGCCTCTCTTTTCATGGGGCTCAGCAAGGAATAGATTAAAGACAGATTCAGAGTTTATGTCTATTAAAAGTGATGGATCTCTTCCTTTAAAAATGCAAATGGATGTCAGGTTTATTACAGCCAGTCACTTCAATGAATGTTATAGAAATTGAGCCTCATAAATTCAAGCTGCAGTTTTGTTGCTGCAAAAGCTAAACTAAGGTGAATGAATGCTGAGATTAAGACGACCCGACTTCGCTTGCAATATCAAGATTATTGCTGTAGTGTAAGCTTACTATAATGAACTACTTTAGGAGCTACTTGAATGTTTTGGCTTGTGATGCTCGTTATAAAACATTTTGTTGCATAGGAATATCAAGGAAATACCCAATTCAATACAGAAAATAACTTATACAGTTTTTCTGGTTAATGCCTCACCATGATAAATGTTTAATTAGTAATTTAAAAAAAAGTAAAGAAACTTTACAAGATAAAAGGACTAAATTGACAAGCTATGTTTGCATTCGACAACACTGGGAAAAGCAAAGCAGCAGTGTGATTGCAGCCAAGTCAACATGTAGTGCATTTTCAAAACAGAGCAACGATGCAAAAAGTTGATTATTTTTAGTGTTCTACATGGAAAGTGATCATTAGTAGGATCTTTGGACAGAGAATTAATGATCAAATATATTTACTGTTTTCTGTGGCTTCACCTGTTACTGAGACAACTGTAGCTGCTGAGCTTGGTATCTGCAGTTGAGGTACACTATCCTTTTGCAACACTTCAATAAAACCTCATTGACACAAATCTCTGTATAGCAGTAAGCAACCTTCTTTGGTTTTTCTAGGTAGACTGGCAAACTTTGGAAGATATTTAAGTGTAACTGGAAGATTATATATATTTTGTGTAGGAAGAGTTTGGGCCACAAACATCTCTGTTGAAGTCTGTATTTAGGAGTGGCAACTGTTCTCCTAGTAGGGAAATTATCCTATTGTTCCTACCACGGAATGTGGCAGATGTGCAAAATATCCGTATTAATTTGGTAACAATTTGCCATAATGCCACAGGCAGTAACACAAATTAAACGTTCAGATGTACATGTTTCTATAGGAATTCTTGTGGTAAAAAGGAGTAATAATAAAACACAAAACACTGAACTATTATATGCTTTTAATCTCTGAAGGACAGCTTCAAGATTTTCACGGTATGCAGTAGTGAGGAAATAGTACTAATACTCCTGCAGCATGTGGTTATTTGTGAAGTGTTTGATCTAACATCTTGCTTGTATGGTGCACGTTCAGCTCGCCGTCTTCAGCTCAGTCCATGGGAGAGCAGCATCGTTAGCAGGCTCCTGACGCCCACTCACTCATTCCTGGCTCGGAGTAAAAGCACAGCTGCATTGTCTGGAGATGCAGGTAATCCTATAAAAACAGAGGCTTCATGTCTCAGACACTTATTTTTGCAGATTCCCTGCAGGATGTTGTAAAGTCATTGATCTAATTATGAGTGTATGGTAGCATCCCAGAATGAACTTGAACATCCATGATTAGTGTGCATGACAGCATGAAAGCTTCTTTGTACAGCTGTTTGCTATGCCTCTTTCTCTTCCTCCTACCACCTCTTTCTTACTTTTGCCTCTTCAACAATGCAATAAATGAATACAAAATGTGCGGGGCAACAACATCACGCTGACCACAGCTGTTTAAGGAAATGCACACCTCGTTGGAAAGAGCTGATTCAGCACATCCACTGCTAAAGCTGTGAGCTCCTTGCTGCAAAGGAGTTTCAGCCCCTACCAGAGCACTTCCCACATGGAGAAAGTTAGACTTGTATAAAGATAGGCTCTGGCTACTGTGCATTTAACACATGTGAAGTTAAATGTGCAGGTTTAGTGAGGTTGTAATATTTGTAAAGTTGTCTGCCTACCCCAGAACAGCTCCCTGATGGTACTTACTGAGGGAAAATGAATGTGCGGAAATGTGATGATATTGCTAGGTGGTAATTGAAGGCCCAGGCAAAGCTGTATTCCAAAGCTAACCAGGACGTGCTTGCTTATCGTGTATTTTAGGCAGGTGACAGCTGCCTCTTCTTTTATCATAGGATGTTTTATAATAGGATGTTTTATGATCATCCACTGGGAACTTTACCATTACACACTCAGCATGTGCAGCAATATATTGCTGTAAGTCTAGGCAAGTCTTTCTTGTCCGATGTGGACAGGATTTTTATTCTAATTAAAGAACATAGAAGGTAAGAAGGAACAGAGATCTGCTAAGATTACTTTTAAAGAAGCTTTTACTTAAGAACTCTTATAACTAATTAGGGTGCAGTACATTTCCACTGGGGTAGTGCTGTAGGAGCAAAAATGTGGATGATATTCTGCAAATAGTAGAATTAACAAGCGCAGAATTCTTTTCTTGCTCTTCAAAAACAATGGTTTGTAAAATTAATATTTAATGTCACCTACCGAGCAGGATATGGGAAATTCAGCTCTTCATTAGGGAATAGTTGAGAAGGTAGTGTGTAAGTGATTACCTTCCTGGAGCAAGCATGAAGCTTTTCGTGACTGCTGTTGTTTATACTGCACAACAAAGTCTAAACTGAGTGGAATACTGAGAAAGGCTACAAGTAGCAGGAAGAACTGATTTGTCAGTTCAGCCTGAAGTGATTCCTTGAAATGCTTTCCCTATGCTAACTGGAACTATACCACTCAGAAACATAATCCAGCTGTTCATTGTTTTCCAGGTATTATTCTCTAGGAGCAGTAGCTTCAGCCCCTTCATACAGGATGCTTCCTGGAGATTAATGATCAGGTGATGGCAATGGCTCACAGCTGTGCTCTGAGCACTCCACTCATCCCAGCCTGACATGATTCCCTAGAAAATTACCCTGCCCTTTGGCTGTAAAAATAAATTGCAATGTAAAAAATCCAAACTGAGTTAAATACGGATTCATGTCCTTAAATTTTAAGTAAGCTATTAGGGACATCCAGCATAAGAGTATGTCTGGATCTCTTTTTAAATAAATCCTTCGAAACCAAAATGTTTTTTAAATAGCTCTCAAAAAGCTCCTCTGAATAGATGTAATCCTGTTAGTACATGAATCATTGGAAGTGCTGCCTGAAGCATTGTTTGGCAACATCACAAATGAAAATGAACTGTTTGTCTTTTAATACTTGTGATGTCATCCTTGGTGGTAACTTCAGATAATCAGCATGCAGAAGGGGAATTGAATCACAGAGCAGAAGCCACATAAATTATAAGTGGTGTAATACATACATTATGCCACTGCCTCCTATCTGGTGTAGATGCCCTCAACCAAAATAAAAACACAAACAAAAATCCCTGTTCTCTTTTTGCTTGCTTGTTTTTAAGTTAGTCATAATTCCTCGTTAAACATAAATCTCTATAAACTGTAAGGCAAGCATTAGTGCCATTGCTGTAACACTTACATGAGACTCTTTATTCATAATGCTAATCTCTTGGTGCAGGAGAATTTGCAGCATTAGTACTGTTAAGTCTATGAGCTCTTCCTGTATCAGCAGCTGTACTTTTGTAAGACTAGAAGAATTAACTGTATGTGGAACTGCATTCTTTCACGTGTGCACAGAGAGGGATATACAGGCAAGAAATATTGGTGGGGTTTTTTTATTATTATTAAAGAAATAGAGGATGTTAATTTCTTTGATGTGGTGAAAAAAAGAATAGGAAAGATACTGTATAGAGTCCTTTTTTTTTCCTCAAGTAACGTGCTGGATAATAATTGTGCTAAGACTCAATTAAATGGCCAGAATAGACAAACAGGAGCAGACAAATAAAACTCTGCAGTAATAACATAGTTTTTCCCAATCTTCTCCTTCAGTTAAATCAAGAGAAAGTCCAAGAACACTTTGCTGCAAGAAGTTTCCCATGATATGTTTTGCAGTTAAAGTTCTCTTTGAAGATAAAATCAGAACACTGTATATCTGATACCTGCTATTGTCAGGTCTTTTGGTAATAGTCTTTTTCCTTGTGCAAACCAACAAAAGCTGCCATCCTGGTTACTCAAATACTGAATTCCAAGCTGATTTGTTGTTGTCAGCCTGCTTTTTTTTTAATGTGCAAAATAGTTTGCTGTTGAGAATGTATTTGAGTAAGTTGTTTTTCTGGCAGTGTCAAGAACTATGATGCGTTAAAATATTCCTAAAAAGAGGGAATTTAAAAAAAAAAATCATTTGCTAAAAATTGTAGACAGCAATTTCATTGATTTCCTAGTTGAAACTGTTTTGTATTGTTAATGGTTTCGATCTTTGCGTGTATGTATCCTTGAATTTTTCTTCCCTTCCAATGCAATTTGTAGGCATTCTGGTTTTAGTTCGATTGCTTTCTATTCTGAATGTAATTGAAACTCATTTCAATGCATGTACTAAGCTAACCTGTCAGACCAGCCACTGTTTCTACTGCTTTTTCAGAACCACCAGTTGCACAAAAACTTAACAGGAAAATATTGATACTACCTACTACCCACTATCATGGCATAATTATTACTTTTTAAAAAGAAATTATTAGTTTACAAATGGAAAAGTGCATGAGCACCTATTGAACTTGCATCCCTACTGTATGTGTGGCCAAGCTAAGGTGTCAAATGATGGTTCTGACTTGATAACTAGTAATTTCTCTGTGTATTAATACTTCTTCTCTTTTCTGTCTTTCTCGGTCTTTTCTGTTCCTGGTGGCTTTCCTCTGTCAATTCTCCAATGCTACTCTGTAATTAAAACTAATAAATAACAAAACCAACCAACACCGTAGTTATCCCCGTTTGTCCCCGTTCAGCATCTTGCAGCCCCCTCAGTCCTCTGTCCTACAAGGCCATGAACTGTAGGAATTCAGGAGAACGAGCAAAACTTTATGCTTCTACTGATGCCGTTGGACGTCGGAGAACAACGCACCTTGCAGGGGTAAGCTTGGCAGCTGCACGTGTGCTTACCATCCCATGCCATGGCCACCTGACTGCACTGCTTGTTGGGACTGGAATAGCTGCAGGGATACCTCCTCTCCTCTGTACTGTCCCCACCCTCTCCAGTTTGTGTCATAGTTGGCTGGATTTTAACTGAAACACGCTATGTTACGTGGTGGCACAGTCTGATTATGCACCAAGGAATCCATGTGGAAAAACACTGATGTTTTCCAAACACCTGTGTTTGCAGAGTAGATGCCTTAGCTTCTCACGAGGCACAGAGGCAGTCACAGTGCCCCGTTCTCAAGTGGATTCTTTGCTGCCTTTTAAGGCCCAAGATGGTGTTGCCACTTTTCCCTCAGTGGGGAACTTGTTTTTCCCAGCAGGCTGTTTCCACAAAGGTTCCAGAAATTGATGTCTTCTGAGGCCTCTAGAAAATTCAGCCGAGCCCCTAGAATAAAGAAGGGGGAATGCATGTACTCACATGTCTCTGTACACAAGTGCTCAGAGTACTCTCACTTCATCTGTACTTTCTTAGGAGACCAGGCTAGTAAACTTTTCCTTATTGAGAAGGAAGAATTTGGTTTAGGAGCATGGTTTATAAGCAAGGCTTTCCACAGGTTACTGTTCATTCTGGATGATTTAGCAGCAGTACTAGGACTGATCTGAGCTTTTAGGAAAATCAGAACAGTGTGATACAGGTAGAACAAGCTCGTGTTGACTGTGCTCCAAGCCAATGGGATGCAGTCAGATCCAGTTCAAATTCATTTGGTGAACCTGAGCAGTTATATTTTTCCTGATACTCTACAACCTGAGTTAGTTTAGAGTGCAATATGAGTTGAAGTCATCTCTGCAAAAGATTGTGTAAGAGTCGCTTACATTTTTGTTTGGCCTGATGGGCAGAAGGTCAAGAGGCAGTGCTGCTGTTGACATCCTTGTTGGAAGGAGTGCTAAACAAAGTGGCACGAGTCACAGCCACTACTTAATCCTTCAGGCAGAGGACAGTATACTGAAGTTTAAGCTAAGGCATAGCACTGGGATGTATCTCTAGAGAAATTTCATGGCATGTGCATAGTGCATTGCAGTCTCCTGGCCTATTGGTTCTTCCTCTTGAGTCTTTCTCATTGCAAGTGGTTTGAGGTTTAGCTTTTTTTTTTTTTTTCCTGAATTAGAAAGAAGAAAGGTTACTTTTTGGTGGAGGGGGTGATGTAAAAATGTTGTTAATATAAAATGAGTGAGTTAAGAGCTGTTTCCAGTAGCCTTTATGATGTGGAGAATCTTTTATTCTTCTGCGAACTTCTGTATGAATTCAGCTTTTTACTTTATTGATATGAAGAAAAATTTTCTGATGCTCTGCTTTCAGTACTAATAAAGCAGATCCAATAGAGAGTTACTGCTAGCAAGCCAAAACTCTTGTTCATTGTAATGCATTTATTCTGGTTGGGTTTACTTTGATAACTCAGCACATCATGTACTCACAAAGTTGTTTTCAGCCCTTCTTTTCCAGTTGTTAACCTGGCTTTCAGTTCAGGGGATGAGCATTGCACAGCTTTCAGCTGGTGAGGCTCTCAAGCTTCATGATACACCTGCTGCAGGGGTTGTGTTTAAGCCCCAACCAAGGTGGTGAGCAGCAGCCTCTGCATCATGCTGGCTGAGTGGCAGCTCAGTGCACTTTCCAGTACTCACATTCTTCAGCTCCCAGAGTCTCAGATCACTATTCCAAAACCATGAAGTTTTTCATCTTTACTTAAATTGGGGGGGTATATAGATGTCTAAATTCTGATATATTCCCTTAAAGCAGTAGTTCTGTTATAGCTCTGGTTTGTATTAGTAGAAATGTTTCTCAACTTAATATTTTATTTAAAAAAAAAAGAATTAAAAAGGAAATCACTTTCGTGTATAAGAACCAATGGCAAAAAGTATGTGCTGTAAAATCATCCAAGAAAAGAAAGAATAGGATAACTGGTGTACTATATTTGAGAGCTTTGAGGACATCTCTGGTGTTCCCTTGTAAGCATGAACCCAAAATGTTGTGCTATGTAGGAAGACTGGGACCAAGTATGAGCTGATGGCAGGGGTAGTTTGTTTTGCTTTTTCTTCAAATGAAATCCTGTGTTTATGGGAAGTAGTGGAAGGTATTCTGTGGCAATCAGCAAAGATCAAACTGTAAAAGGTAATTTTTTGCCTGTGTAAAAATAAGCCTCAGCAAATTAACCCACTGCATCTTAGGACAGTAGAGAATGATTCAGGATTCTTGTTGTCAAATGCACATCTACTGACAAAGATGGTGTTAGATTACAGCAGCTATACTAATAAACTTGTTAAACAAGTTGTAGAAACCACTGACTCAGCACTGCTTTTTCTCAGCCTTCCAACTCCCCGTCCTTAACTGAGCTTGCTTTGCTTTCTTTAGCTGTGTGAACTCTGGCTTGACTTTGTCTTTTTGTTTGCCGAGCTATAGACTGACAAAAGAGAAAAGGACCATTTGTCATCCAGCTTCTCAGCCAACTTTAAAGGAGGTCATTTTACTTCCAGCCTCAAAGCTAGATCATCAGCTCCCTCTCCAGTTTGGTAAGTCAAGTACATGCTTAGCTGGACATGAGCTATAGGCAGCTCTGATTGTTCTATTAATTAAATGTGAAACAGGGCAAACTTATTTGATGATGGAGATATTTTCTCTCTGCAAAAAAAGGAAAGAGTCCTGCTTTTAAAAAAATCTTGCTACTACTCTGGGGAAGGGGAAGGAAAATGCTTGGTTTCTTCTTTCCTGGCTGGGCTCAGTGCTCAGACATCTGGAGAGTTGCAGAGGGGCATTTCGCATTAAAGCAAATCAGTTGTGCCAGCAGTCCTGCTTGATAGAGAAACAGAGAAGTGGTTTTATTTTTAGTTGTTGCGGTTGTAGAAGTGATATATAGGTGGAAACCAGCATTGTCACTCTTTGATTACACAGGCACGCATCAAAGTCTTTGCCTTTTTTGCCTGGCACGCCCAAGCAGATAACTTCCCCACCTGGTTCCTCCAAAGTTTCCTCTGCTCAGACACGTCCTCCCTCTCCTGGCAACATTCGACCAGTCAAAAAAGAGATCAAACCAGAGGGTGAGAAGAAAAGACCAGAAAAGGAGGCTGAAAAGGCCAATGAGGTGAGGACAGAAGAGAGTAAAGGAGCTTCAGCAGGTGCTGGAGAACCTGCAAGTCAGGAACAGCTCGCTGTCCAAGCAGAGCCAACTCAAGGTAAGGAGACATCCGGCTTTAGGATGTGTTAGAGTCTCTTATAATGATGTAGCTTTTAGTAGTTTTCTGTCAAAGGTTAATCTGAATTCTTCACAACACTCCTGCAGCTGTGTATTTATTATGAGGAAATTGTAGGCAGGTTGAAGCCCTCCTGCTTCTAAGTCAAAACAATATGCCAAGCTGCCTCACACGGTGTGGCTTCACAAGCCTCTTCCCTTCCCTTTTGGACTGGAATTTTGTCACCCATATCATAACACAGCTTCTTTACAAACTGTTGAAGTAGAATAATAAAGGTCTGGAGACTTAATGGTACAGGAAGCCACCAAATAAGGTAGTGTGAGCAGTGAGGATGTCCAGCTCTGCTAGACACAGTGCACTTGTGCTGATAACACCGCTAGCTTATGTATAATATTGCAAGAGGACCATATCATAGGAGAGATTAGCAGAATAAAGTGGAATGCAAAAAGCAAGGAGAAGAGTAAAAAGGAATAGGGAGAATTTTTAAGGGAAAATGAGTTATTAAAAATAATTAACAAACAAAAAACCAAAAAACCCACACCAAACCCTACCAACCCGGAGAAGCAGCAACGCAGAAAAGGATGCACACAAAAAATAAAATAATGATCCTAAAGTGTAGAAAGGGCAAAAGGTAAGCCTGAAAATGAAAAAAAATGTAGGTTTGTTCTAGCAGATATTTTAGTTCATTCTAAATACGGCATAAACTGTGTCTTGCAGATGAGATAGAAAGTCCAGTGTGACCACTGGGATCCACAAGTTGGGTTAGTTAGGATTCTGAACTTAAAATTCATAGATTCCCCTGTAGTTATCTTTCAGATAACAGTTTTAAGTATTATTAATCTTGCATTTAACTGCAGTAGGTGTAGTTTGGGCTTGTTCTGTGAGAAAACCTCATGTGAATTGATTTCTTCTGTTTTATTAAGTTCTGTTACAGTAGTTCCTGTCTGATACCCAGATCCTACCACATAAGGTGCAACCCCACAAAAAGCTAGATATTTACAATACTGAATGGATGTATCTGGTGGGCATACATGTAAAGGAGATTTAATTGCCATCTTTTGCCTGCTTCCTTTTGAGGAGAAAGCTTCCTTTTAAAATGATTTCAGGGATACCACTGAGATAACTTTGCAAGTGTTTGCAAGTTGTAGTTCCCCAGTACAAGGTGCAGACAAGAGAAACAATCATGCTTGCTTGACTGCTTAGTTCAGGAGGAAGAGAGACTCCACTTCTTTGCAGCGTCAGTCAATATTTGAGTTCGTGATGAGGTCTCTTAGTATTGAAACAGGTTATGTGTGATAAAGGTATTCAAAAGTCAAGCGTTTCGTATTCACAGCAAAGAATACAAACAAGAATATAAAGTGGAGACAAACGAAAGAGAAGGATATTATAGTCAAACTGGTGAGCAGCCCTTCAAACTGAATGTCTTTTCCCAAAGCCAGAGGAGGTGGTGGTTGGGACCAAAGATGAAGAGCTCAGGCAGAGCATTTTACATGTGAGGTTACAGGGTGGCTTTGTACTGCTGATGGAGGTCCCAGCTGCCAAAACCTAGTCACTGATTGAATTCAAGAATCTAGAGAGGTGCAAGTACAGCATTTGGGGCTAGAGGAATGCTGCTGAATCTCCTGGGACTGTGTTGCAGGTGAATACAGCTCATTCCCTAGAGGTAACAGCACTGGCCTTTCACTGGTCTGGCTCAGCTGCCTTCTGGCTCTGTGTTCACAGGAGCCAGGAGGTCAGCAGGTAGCAATTGCTGATAAAGCTATTCAAATTTTGCAGGCAAATCTTACACAACTTCACTAATACCAGTGAAGCTTTAAAGGTCTTTTGGGTGTTAGCTTTTCTGACAGCAGGGCAGGTGTGCATTAAGCTACTTGTTATGCTGCCAACTTCAGCACCTGAGGCAAGAAGTGAGCCCTAAGCAGCACAGAGCTGTGCTCCCTTCAAAGCAGCAGCCCTGCCTTGGCCCATGTTACTAAATTAAAAAGGGCTGAGGTGCGGGAGCTTTGTCATTTACACTGTTTACAATTACAAAGGCTCTCTGGTATGTTTCTGATCCAGGCTGTAATTGCAGCCTCTCATTTTCTTACCTTCTGTCCCCAAGGCTGCCAAGAGTATGGCTCTAAAGGGCTCCCAAGATTTAGTGATTAAATTGCTTACCTTTTTATATTTTAACATCCCAGAATTTTCTGGGTTCCCAGCTACATCTTGGAGGTTAGCCCAAGTCTGGGCTGTTCCCTGGAGTTGGACTGAATACCTGCTTTGGTAATGTGAGAGAATAGTCCTCCATTGCACTAGTGCTAAACTGTGCCAGCTCACCTCAAGGTTAGAGAACAGGCCCCGGCACTCTTTAAATTACTGGTGTAGAAATAGCATTTGAATTCACAATGAAAGCCTTGAAGCAGTTACAGAAAGACCTCTGTAGTTTTTAGCTGATAGAAGAGGAGAGCAGAGAGGTCAGCAGATGGGAATTCAGCACAGAAAGCAACTGGATTTGTTTGTTTACATTATGAGGTATTGGAGGGGGGGAATCAGGGAGGAAACCCCTCTTTGGAAATTGTTAGTGAGGTGAGGAAAATTGTCACATCCCACTGGGTGGTTGGAAATGCAGATTTAAGATAATCTCCTTGCTGTTCCTTATGACTTATTTTACATATATATTCCTAGGGTCAGAATCTGATGTCATTGACAGTTCAAAGTCTTCCCTCTCCTTGTTTGTCTGCATTCCCACATGGGATTACTCTGGGAATGCTTCCCTAAGTTAGCTTGTATATTGGTAATGGTCCCTTGGTGTCTAGAGAAAAGGTGATGTACCTGTGCTAGAGAATGCCAGGCAAACTTATAGAAATATGAGCTAGTCTCTTACTTGAAAAAAACCTGTAACATTTTCTCTGTCATGTGGACAAAGCTGGCCCTGAATAAAGAATTGATATGAAGGCACTACTGCAATTTGAACACAAGTCACAGTTCACCAATAGTGGCAAAATTAAAAAAGCTGTGTCCCATGAGTTGCCTCAGGTTGGAGCAGCTGCAAAACTGACAATAGCTGGAGTCCTACCCTTGGTGCAGATCACTTCAGACAGCTGATGTTTGAGATCACCAAGTCACCAAAAGTGACTATCCCCAAGCAGTCTGGCTCTGATCTTCAGATGTAGATGATCAGACAGAAGAAAATATAATTTCACAATGTTTCATTTCTGTTCTTCAAACAGAATTGGGCAAGCTTAAGAAATGTGATGGTAGGGACTTGCTGAGTCAGCATAACTCCTGTTAAGAACCTGTCAGCATTTGTTCGGACAGAAAACTTGACTTACCCTTTCAGCTGCAGCTGCTTTCACACACCCTGTAAAACCAAACTTCCCTGAAGATACGTGAAACTCTAGCATCTAAAAACATCTTCCTCCTCTGAATCAGTTAAAAAAACGCATAAGCTTGAAAATACTTTGCAGTGCATTTAAAAGTATTTTCTGTTCCTTTCAAGAGAGTGGCATCTCAGCTGCTGTGTCTGTACAAACTAATTTTCTTTCCCATCTGTTTCAGCAGCCAGCCCATCCCTACCTCCTGCTCTACCGGCTCCTTCTCCAGCCCCAGCACCCCCCAAGCCCTCTGCAGGTACAACTGACCCTGAAGAAGCGACAAGGCTGCTGACTGAGAAGAGGCGCCTTGCTCGTGAGCAGCGGGAACGGGAGGAGCAGGAAAGAAGGGAGAGAGAAGTGCTTGAAAGGTAATTCTAGGCCTGTAATTCTGCAGTAGAGAAGATACATTTTTAGCAGCTTCTTGTGTATATTTTGGTGTTATATATGAAGCACAGCACTGAAGTGCAGGAGGCACAAGTTCCTCCTGTTGGGTTTTTCAGTTGGTGCAATATATACCTAAGCAGAGCTGTAAGGTTAAAACTTATTCTAAGTAGTGCTTTAAAATAGGAGAGGAGGAGAGTAGCAGATCCTTGCAGTTCTGATTCATTGTTTCCTCAGAGATTAACAAAGCTGTACTGTTTGCTCCAGCTAGAGAACTCTGCATGGCTGTTTTCAACTTCGTGATTGGCACAAAGTCTCTTACTCTGAGTTGTAAGATCTCCATTGTGGGTGGTGCTTTAGGTGTCCAGCTGTTGAGACTTAAACCTCTTTGTTTTCTCATTTAAAATAAAGACACCCCCCACACCCTGCCAACAGTTTTGGAGGGTAATTGATGTTGCATCTCACTTTCTAATAGCAAATGAGTAGCCCTTCTGGATACTTATGACTGTGGCTATGGCACAAGTTGAGTGCTTTTTTAGAGGGCTACCATGCCTCTGGAATTCGTTGGACTTCTTTAACCACTTTGCTGATAGGAACAAGGCAGAACCAGTTAAAATATCCTGGCTTTCCAAAAGGCTCACAATAGCGATCCTCTCCAAAAGAATTTCAAAGAAAAACAGCTGCTGTGGCATAAGAGTAATATGGTGAATAAATACTAAGACTGAAAGATTAAAAATAAAAAGTAAAGAATAATCAGCTTTCACCGTGAAAGGAGTTTCCAGTGTCTGTGCAGTGCCTGCATAAAAGAACTTGAAAGGAGTTGAGGCCAGTGAGCTGATGTTGGTCTTCAGTGAGATAAGTGAGTTGTGAACGGGTTGAGACATATCTTATGTTGCTGAGATACAAAATGGAAGCTGAATTGCTGTACTGATAAGCATAAAGGAATAATATGTATAGGAAATAATCCTAACTTGACTCCTGTAGTGGTGGTCTCTGGGTGAACTATTTCTGAGGGAAGAGATCTTGTCTGGAGTTGAATATATCAAAGTATCGGGTGAGTCATGGTTGACAAAGTATATGAACTGCTACAAGTTAATAGAAAACAAGAACAAAATGAAAATGTCATTCTGAACTAATCAAGATAAATCTACATTTTGAATGTTGAGTTTTATATTTTTTTGAGATAGTCAAATCAGTAAAACCAGAAAAATAAGTGCACACAGACATCAAGGAAGATCACAAGTACAATACAGTTCCCATATGAAAATCTACGAAACAGGTGAGGATTCTTCAGCTGGGGAGATAGGCTAAAAAGTCCTAAATAACTTGGGAAACATCAAAGGTGAAGAGGAAAAGTTACTCACTCCATAATACAAGGATGACAGGCCATTAGTAAGGTTAGGAGGTAACCTTCGAAAGCCAGCAGAATTAGATACTTTTTTTTAATCAAGGTATCATTGCCAGGAGGTGAGATGGGTGCCAAAAATGCATACTGTTTCAAAATATGATTATATGAAATAGCAGAAAGGAGTGTTTTGCAAAATACATTATTCAAAGATACTACTTCTGATTCAGAAAGTACGCGAGTCATAGATCAGGCAGACGTATACTGGAGAAGTATTGGTGTTGCATTGCAAAGTTTTTTATATTCCATAGGGCTTCGTGTTTGTCCCCTGTGGGAAGCAGAACAGACAAATTAGGAATAAGATAGCAGTACACCCTTTATCCAGTTGGGATAGCAGTGCTGGGTCAGGAATCTGGTGGTTTGGCTTTTCCCCCTACTTTTATTACCTGTTTTTCTTACACTTATTTAATGATTGCAGACAAAAGAAAGAAGAGTTGTCACAGAGGATAGCTGAAGAAAGAGCTCGCCGAGAAGAGGAGGAAGCTCGCAGACAAGAAGCAGAAAAACAAAGGAAGGATGCAGAGGAGCGGGAAAAGGAGGAACGGCTGCGCCGCCAGGCAGAAGAGAGGGAGCAGAAGGAGAAAGAAGAGATGGAGCGCATTCAGAAACAAGTATGCTTCCCTCTTGGAATTTTTAGGCCAATCTAGTTGACAGTGAAGTGGGCGAAGCAGCACCTCTTATACAGCACCTAAATTAGAGCAATATCTAAAATGTAAATGCTATCTGAAAAGTGTTGGGACGGAGTTCATTCCATTGAGTAGTTCAAAGAGTAGAGATCTTTCTGCTTGACAGAAACACGTGTTAGGGAGTTGAGGTTTTTTTAGTTTTTCCTCTCCCCTTACAATGTATTTAGAACAAATCCTTTCTTATTCCTCAGAAACTGTGATGAAAAAATCAATAGAGTTGTATTGGAGAACTTTGATAAATGCTGTCATAACAGAGAATTCTTTGTCCCAACAGTTATAGAAAGTTCAGATGCAAAGATAACTATTTGCTGTGTTAGAGAGATAGCACTGCTGAGTTAGAACCCTGCGCCAAATACTGCTTTTCTGTGAGGCTGATGTGAAGTGGTAGATTTAATCAAACCAAGGAGAACTTTTACCTGGCACAGTCCTCCTGAAATCAGAGTAGCTGGTTGAAAGACATAAGAGTAAATAAATTAAAATGAAGGTTTTCAAGTGTTTTCATTTTTGATGGGCATAGTGTTGGTTTACTGACTTCAGGAGAGGCTGTGGTAAGCATACTGGATAGGATTCTTCTCTTCTCACATGTCCTCTTGTTGGAGTCCAAGGCATGCCTCTGGCTGCCTTGGGAGGCTAGGACATGCCTCAGGCTGTCCTGGGTGGTCGGGAGCCCCCGGCAAGGGGGGTCCCAGACCCTGGTAAAAAGCTCAGAATAACACTATCTTTGACCTTAGCCCATGGGAAAAGTTACCAACATTACAAGAATCAGTGCAAATCACGAGAGTGTAAAAATGAGTAGTAGTTTAGTATTTTATAAGGTTAAAAAGTAGATTTTAGGATTTTTAATAGGAGGATGAAGGATTTAAGATGGAGGATTTTGGGTGTTGCCCTGTTCTTCTTCTTCTCCTTCTCCTCCATGTTGTGGCATAAGATGATTGATAGAATGAAAAAGAGGTAGAAATTACGTGTCTAGAATAGGTACAAATTAATTGGTATAAAAGAGTAAATAATAAATACATTGTGAAGAATGGTTGGATCTTGGAAAGGGTACAAAAAGGACAGGGACGGCCCAAGTCGGGGCAGTCCCCGCTTGGTTTTGGCTGGCATCAGATGTGCAGCGGGAGCTCAGAACAAGTTTAAGATAAGAAGAAATAAACATCTTGAAACAGCATATGCAGGCGTCTCTCATCTATTCGGACTCGAGGTAAAACTTCCAAGAGGTGAAGATAAGAACTAACACTTGTGCGGAGAGCTGAACTCCCACAGCATCTTACTTCTTGCATATGCTTTATTCTTCCACAATCCAACACTTCAATTTTCCTTGTAGATACAAAGTTTTCTTCTGGTGTATAAATGTATGCTTCTGATAATAAATGTTTCAAGGATTGTCTTAGCGAATATGCCTGAGAAACTCCATTCTTTTCAGGTGTGTGCTATTTTCTTTGAAATACTAAACTGAGGCTTAACTCAGTTTAGCACTCAGAGACAGCACATGTTCAAGGCTATTTTGGATGTTACAGATGCAACAAATGATCTGTTGTAGTATTTCCATCATACAAAAGTGTCACTGTCAGGGAGCAAGGCCCCTCTACAGTATATTCCAGACAAATTTTGCATTTCATTAAAAAAACAAGAATGGAAAGTTTGTGCAAATGGGCCTGTGGCTGTTTGCCCTTGGTCTTGTTAAACGGTTACTCTGTTGGCCAAACAAAACATTCTACTGCTTTTGTTTTACTCTCAAAAACATCCTCTACTCAAAACATGGATCTCGCTAATACTTTCCCGGCTGCTGTTTTAATGCTGAAGGCTAGAAAATGTATTCCTTATTTGTCATCTCGTGTGCTCTAGAATGGTCACAGAACCAAACATGATGTCCTTTGTTTAGTTATACTCTCCTTGTGCTACGCAAAACATGGAGATTAATCAAGAAAAGATTTTTGGTGACTTGTATACCCCAAAAGTGTCTTTTCAGGGTGTTGTAGATATGCATCATTAAGCATAGAGTATAAAACTGTCCTTAAATAGTAAATTATTCCTCACTTCTTTTTCTTTTACCACCAACATAGAAAGAAGAGGAAGCTCGCCTGCGGGAAGAGGCTGAGCGGATTCGATTAGAACGTGAAAAGCATTTCCAAAGAGAAGAGCAAGAGCGCTTGGAAAGGAAGAAGGTAACTCAGTCCGTGCAGAGAAACTGTGATTGGTTTTGCCTTACCAGTCTGTTTCCACCTCAGCAATAGGAAGTAAATGGTATAAATGTGCTTCGGAAAGGGTGCAGTCATCATTGGCCTGATGTGACAATGAAGGGAATATTGCCAACAGTAATAAATAATTCATCTTTTTTGTAATAAACAGATACAGCTGATAAATGACAAGCAGTTGTGGTTTGGGAGAAAGATATTCAAATTAATGCCAGCAAACATTATTTTATCCCTTTACATTTCATTGTAGAGGCTTGAGGAGATCATGAAGAGAACTAGGCGTGTAGAAGCTGTTGATAAGGTCAGTGCTGCTACTTAACATATGTAAATATTGAACACATTTCTGTTTTTCTCCCTAGTGCCATTTTTAATTTACAAAACTGTGCTTCCTTTGTAGAAATCCAATGACCAGCAAAACGGACATATATCAAAGGCAAATATTACTGGAGAAGCAGGTATTGTGTTTAACTGTGCCCTGAGCACAGCAGGTGCCTACTGAGCACAATGATTTGAGAAACAGTTCTGAAACTTGGCACACTAATTGCAGTAAACTGTGAGAGGAGTATAAATGAAATCTTAGCAGATATGAATTATTTAGCCTTTCTGTATAGGTAGTTAGCCATTACTAAATGAGTCCAATGTTTTAGCAACTTTGTCACATTGGTGTTTAACAAGAAGTTAATGAGTTTATTTATAAAGTGCAAAGAAATAATTTTGTGATTTGGATTGCAAAAGAAATCAGTTCTACCATTTCTTTTTTATATTATTTCAGATGTGGTTGTTGCAGATTTAATTCATTTGCTTGAAAGATTATTTCTTCTTAGTCATCTAAAGAAAGTGTTCGTTGTTCTAAACATCTCCCTGTGACTTCTTTTTTCCACACCTGCTGCCTTATTCACTTGGTCTTTATTTCTTTTTTTGACAAAAGTGAGCTACCAAAAAAGCTTAGTCTTCTTGTCACACCCACACTCTTATGCTTTCCTTCTACTCCATTCCCTCTATCTTTACTTCTTTTTAGATAATCTTTTATATAAGACTTTAATACTTATAATAAAAGAAGAAAAATAAAGTGTAGCTTATATTCAACAATCACCAGGTGAATTAGCACCATTTAAAGATACTGAAGTCAAGCTATCAAATGGCTTATCCTATTGTAGCATAACAAATTAAATGACATTAATCTTTTTCTCCTTTGTATTTGGGTTGAGTAACAGGGAAGACAGTAGCACTGGCTGATGGATGACTTTTTCTTGATGTTTAAAGTGAACACTGTAATTAGCACTGTCAGGAAACCTTTTGATGAAGATTTCATTACGTCTGTTTGTTATTTGTTTACATATTATCTTGGGTCAAAAAGTTTGTGAGCTACTAATACAGGATTCATCTGGGATGCCATCTTTGTCTGCGGGCACTGTTGAAGGTGTTATAAACCATTTAAATAATTCCTGAAACTATAAAGGGTTCTGTAACCTTTGGCTAGTGTTTTCCCTCTAGAGACAGAAGAGAAGTAGTCTTCTATCAGTTTCCTAAGGCAGAGGAGACTTTGGATCTCCATTTCCCCAGGCCCAAGGGAAGGCTGGAGTCCTTGAGTGACTG
The DNA here is from genome assembly GCA_013398115.1 of Falcunculus frontatus. Lineage (NCBI taxonomy): Eukaryota > Metazoa > Chordata > Aves > Passeriformes > Falcunculus > Falcunculus frontatus. The sequence continues at coordinate 1,066,583 of VZRV01001399.1, read as the reverse complement.
AATAAAGAGAAAACTGCTCTCAGCCTCAGGGCTGCTCTACTGTTTGGCTTTGCATCATCTATACATGCCATTGAGTTAAAAGTATGGATTACTGGGCATATTCTGGCCACATGAATTTCCATACTGGACTTTAACAGGCCTCTGACTATCCAAAACCAGATTGTTTTAAAATTTTTTTCTTAAGTCTTACTGTTTGCCAAAACCTGAGGAGACCTTTATGGGAATAGCCAAATCACACAATGAAAAAATTCATCACCTTTTGGTCATTTGTTTGGCTTCTGCTTCAAAATAGGTGATTCTTTTGCATTTCCAAAGCAGAACAACCTTTGCTTCTGCTTTTTCCTTTTAAATATTAAAGTAAATATATTTTCATGTTATTCCATTTGTAGAAGCACAGAAACCTCTGTTTCTAGTATCTTCCATATAAAAACTTAACCAAAGATCAGACTAAGACATTTGGTATAGAAGTCTTCAGCCCAAACATTTAGAGTATAGTGAAACAGAGCAGCTGAAGGAGGGGCTTCTCAGATGAGGTTTTGGGTAATGGAGATAAATGTGTCCAAGCCTATGAATACTGAATAGTCCTTGCAATTACTGTAGCAGATGTTAGAATGGGTGGGGTGCAGTTGCTTCCTTTTACTGACCTGTATATGAATTAGAGCGACTCTAGATACAATGCAGAAGGCTGTAGTTGTACTTTAAAGGAAAACCACAAGGCTGGCCAGAAACATGTGTCACATGGTCTTGGCATGAGAGACACGGATAATCTAATTTTATGTAGCTCTCTGCAATGTTTTAGAGTAGTAATTTGGTACTTATTTAAAGAAGTATCCTTCCCAATGGAGATTTTATTTCTTGATTTCTTTTTGAGTTACTGGAATCAAGAAATAGCAATGTATGGAATTAGTAATGTCCCAGCATTGTTCTATTCCATTCTCTATTGCTACTTGAAAAGTGCCAGCATAACGTTCCATCAGATATCAGCCTCTTTTGCCCACTGGCTTTTGTGTTGGAATTTTGCATATGATTGTAAAATGTTTATTCTTGTTCACAAAGCTGTGGCTTTGAAATCTGTGACATTTACTTTGGACCTGAAACAGGGTTTATGTGCCCAACACCTCGACAAAGGAGATGGAGTTGGGTAGAGAGAGAGAGGGGAGGGGGGTGGGAACCGTATATTTTTTTAAAACTGTAACTCCCCTTGGCTGTACTGGCTTTTGTAGAAAATATTTTACCCTGATCTAGAGGGTAGATGCTGCTGCTTGGTTTTATGAAAACCTGTTTTCTTGGTCCAGTTGCAGCCAGTCCTGCCTCTCCCTTGGAGCCTGCAGCAGGGCCTCAGCTCCAGCACGCAGTGCCACCTCCGCACAATGGGACTCCGGCTGCCTGCCCGCACGTGGTGGTTCCGCACCAGCCCCCCGTAAATGTGGACAGGTAAAACATTGCCAAGGGGAAGTGTTTGGAGGATGAGGGCTACTAGAGTAATAAAATATATTCAAATCCATGTGGTCGTTAACTAAATAGGAGACAGCTGTTCAATCTGCCTTGTTTCCCGGTTTTTATCTTTTCCTGTGTTCAGAAAAGAGCTTTATCGTATATCAAATAGCAGTAACCGATTTTTGCTAACTGATAGGGAAATTTTTTTTTTAAATAGAGCATGTTCTTTGCAGTGTTTGGAACAATGTGTGTTTGCCAGCAATTATTACATTTATTGAAACTTAATGGAAAGGGAAATTTTTTCTGTTCTTTTCCCTGAATTAAGCTTCATAAAACCCACTCTGGGCTTGCACTGCTTATTTTCTTAATTGGAATAATGAATACTGTGCTTTCAGCCTAGACGTTTTGATTTGTGAACTGCTCAAAGTATTAGCAAGTGTCGGTGTAGATATGTTCTTAGTGTGAGATACGGGACTAGTCATTTTGGTTTTGCATTTAAAGAAACCACTTTGTTCTCATAAGGAGTATTTGGGGAGGCAGATATTGTACGTTGGGAGCTCTCTGTAGCCATGAAGCAAGTCACTCATACTCTAAGAAATTGCTGAAACACTTGAAACCTCAGTATTGAACTGAGTGACATGTGTTACATAAGCATGAGCTGTCAGTTATTTTAATTTTAGTGATGCAGAAAGCCAAATAATCTCACAGTCCTTTCATGTTTTCTGCAGGTAGTGCCAGAATATGCATGGAAAAACTTGAATGTGGGAAGCCATTGTGCAGTCTGTAATGGACAGTATGCTTCAGGGTGTGATTGGCACTAATTGAAGGAGGAATTTGCCCTTTCTCAATCCCTCCATATGCCTGGGGGATCTTAGCCTGCTGTCATGCTGACAAGGATGCTCCTGCTGGGGGAAGTTCTGTCAGTAACACTGAGCTGCATTGGATGAGCTGCACAGAGCTGCCTCATAATTGTCTTGGGCAGCTATTAAAATGTTAATCACTCCCAGCCTTACAAGCACCTTGATGTTTGAAATACAAAATGTGCCGCACTAACGAGTGCTGTCCTGTACCATTATAATCTGCGTGGAAGGAACCTCAGAATACCCACAGTGAAGAATGAATAAATGAGATCAAAGAACACTGACAAAAGTAGGAAGAGCATGTAAGGTTGTGGAAGGGAAAACTGTCATGCCAGGTTGGAATGTGTCTGCTTCAGAGGTGCATCCACAGTGACCAGGAAGGTGAAGCCTGAAGCACTTGGTAGTGTCCCATAGATTTTTGTCACATGGTAAACGCCACAGGTGCCAACACCACTGCTACTGCACCTTGTGTGCTGTGGTTGTCTAGCATCCAGATACACCTGACATGGTAGCACACACAGGGGAAGGGGGTGCAGGTTGTCTCCTGAGTGAGCACCTCACTCCAGCCTTCAGCAAGATTTGGCTTTTGTCTGAAAAAGACTGCATCATGTTTTAAGGGCAGGAGTGCTGAGATTTCTGACCAGAAGTTAAAAAGGTGTTACCTGGGGAACTTGTGTCATGTGCTTGTGTGGGTGAGAGGACGGAGTGATGCAGAACCCTACAGCTGCCTAATCCATAGTCCACTTGCAGATTTTTGCTTGTACTCCATTCTCTAATTCTTTGCCCGGGATAGATCGTGTCTGCTATTTCTTAGAAAAAGTTATTTCAGTTACAGTGGTTTATGTTGACAGTACTTTCCTTATGGTACTTATCCTGTAATTCCTCTTTTCTGTGCTGTTTTCTGCCAACTCTTGCAATGCAGTGCAAAATGCCTCAGTGAGCACAGGTCACCTCATGTGTCTCTATCCTGTGTGTGTGGAGTTGGGGGTGGGTAGGTTAGATAACCAGTTTTTAGGAATGTACGGTTGGTCTGGGTGATCGCCGTCATATCTTGTTCTGGGAAAGAAAACTCCTCATTGCTGGCTGGTTTCAGTGCTGTTGTCTCAGTGGATTGAAAATAAGCACGATTTATTTAAATCATCCAAAAGTCTGGGGTCTGTTTTGCTGTTAATGTCTATCTATGTCTCCTCTTCAAAAATCCTCTCGATAAATGAGGTGACTGACATTGTCCTTCAGATCAGAAATAGCAGCTGGGAAAATATTTTGGCATTTTTCAAAGGCCTGCTAATCTGTATTTTATTTTTTCCTATTCAGTGATGATTTCTGATGAATGATTAGAAACAGATATACTGAATTCTGGCCTTCTTTCTTTATTTTTTAGTCTCTTGTAATTCTAATTTCAGGCTGTGTCTACATAGAGTTTTGGCTAAAATTATCTACAACAGATACAATTTTCGGTAATTTAAAATTTTTTGGATGTTCCAGTTCCTTTAAGTAAACTGGCTTCTCTTTTCTCAACATCTTCCAGTCCGTTTTGTTAATACTGATGTGTCCAGGTCAAAATGTGAAGCTGCAGAGATGCTTTTCAGCTGCCATGGAGATGTCCTTCAGATGCTTGCAAGATTGTTATGTTTGGAAATGCACTCTGAACAACTCAGGCAACTTTTTTTTTTTCCCTATTACATAAGTGTCTTGTACACGCATACTTATGGAATATGTTAGAATTCCAAAATTACCCAGTTCTTTCTGCACAATTGTATGCCTGAAAAGGATATCTCTGGTGTTGCATTAGACACTTGGACAACATTAAGAATGTAACATAAGACAGTAAGAACAGCTGTAGCAGGTCAAACCCCCTTTTTTATTTTTTTGTGTTCTTTGCTTTAATGGCCTGTAGCACAATGTAAAGGAAAAAAAAAAGATAATTACCAGGAGATCCTCTGGCCACTGGAGTGTTGATAAGCATTGTGGTCCAAATGCAACCATAGGCTCAAGGAGTCCCTAAGCCGCTAATTATCAGAAGCTGGAGGGCATACCAATCTCCTAGGAATTTATCTAATCTCCTTTTGAGCTTGTGGCCTCTAAGATGTCCAGTGGAAATTAATTCCACTGTGCTATTTTCCCCTTTGTTTTGTCTAAATTTGCTCCTCTAGTAATTAGGTGGATCAAGCAGCATAGACTCTAGAAGATTTTATACCACAAAATTTAGAGTATGTATAGTCCTTATTTCCTTCTCTGTACCCCATCTGTGGTTGTAGAGACTCCTCTGTCTCAAAAGGCATCGTTCAAGTCTGAACGAGTCCTGGTCTAACTCTGTGTATAATACTGGCAGTGCAATGACAAATAAATATGAAATATGAAGACTTATTTTTTCATTAAGTCAGCTGATAAATTGGGTAGAAAAACTCTGTTTGCAGAAGCAAGAGGCTTCTTCATTGTGCTAATATTTGTTGAACTACTGTGCTGTTTAATTTATATGAATGAGCAGTTGCTCTCTTTGCACCTCTTGCTTACCCCGTTCATCAAATCTGGCATGCTATCCTAGCTCTAGTACAGTAATTGGCAGTAGATGGGGATAAAATAAGTAATAGGATACTTTATAGTGAATAATAACCCAATGACTGTATATTACTGAGCAGGTTTTAATAGTCCTAACGCATTTCACAGATTCTGGTCCTCATCTTACAGATGTGGATCTCTGGCACAAAAGGGTGATGTGATTTAGGAGCTCTCCCAGGCAACCAGCAGGGTTTCTGTGTCTGCTCTCAAACTCAGTGCAGTGAAACATATGTTTCACTTTGAAATTTGCCCAGTATATCCACAGATGAAAAAAGGGGAGTGCCTTTCTGAAAAAGAACTGGTGATGGTTTGAAAAACTGGGAAGGCTTGATATGAACACTAGCATGTGATTCTCACAGGAAATCTGGGCTTTGGATAAAGCATTGCCACTTTCAAAAGAGCAACAATTGTTTCCTGTCTCTTGGGGAAATACTGTAAAACAATTCTTTAATTGTTTGTGCAGAGTTGTACACACAAAGAAGCCAGCAAATGAAAATATACTGTATGCCACTTACAAGCAAGTTTCTTTTTAAGACTGTGTGCTGTCAGGAGAAAATTAGGCTGTGAAACCAAGCCACCTGCTGAGAAATGGCCTGAGGAAATTGATAGCCAAGTTTCAATCTAGGAAAATTGCATCTGAGCCTTTGTGGCTGAAACATTTCCAAATAACCTGAACAGTTGTGATGTGGTCTGAACAGGGAATAGGTACCCAAGATTGTCAGGATCTAACTGCTGAGGGTCTTAAGAAGCACCTGTGAAAGATCACAAGATTTTTAAGTATTTGTTCAGTACTTGCTCTTGCTTGAGGAGCTTATGGTCCCATTACTGTCATCCTGTTCACTGAAGTAGCACCTTAGTTTCTTCTCTCTGGCAGGATAGGACATGCCATCTGCAGAGTCAGAAGGATTTGACAATGCAACACCTAATAAAGGGGTTGGGAGAGGAGGAGCAAGGTTGCAAGACATGAGCAAGTATCACCCAGGGACAGTATGTGTAATTGCAGAGTGTCTGTGCTTGTGCTGCTCTTGACTGGGCGAGAGGTACAAGAGCTCGCTCATAAGGCATCTCTGTCACGTGGGAGATGGAAAATGAAAGTGCAGATTGACATGAGGGGTTCTGGGAGAGGGCTCTGTTGGGTTGGACATGATCAACAGGAGAAGTGTGGAGCTGGGTAGTGCCTTGGAAATAAACCCTAAGAGCTTGTATGGGAGGAGGGACTGAAAGGAGCACTACATTGACAAGGGAGTTTTTTCTCTGGATAAGTGGCATATACAAGAGGCTGGTGGCAGAAGGTGATCCAAGAAATAATAAAAATTACAGTGATCTTATCCAAGGGCAATCACATTGATTTGCAGTAGGAGGAAGGGTACCACAAAGATTATGAGATCTGAAAAAGATGTTAGAGGCCCAAGAATGCTTGGGATTGATGCAGACTTTTCTTCCATTTGTACTAGAGCTTTGAGGATGACCAAATTTCTGTTCTAGATAAAGTACATAAGGAAAAATTTCTATGTTTCTGTTTCAGCAATCTCAATCCAGAGAAAAATGCAAATGAAAATGGAATGTCTATGCAGAATGATAACTTTGACGAGATCATGAACCTGCCTATTGGTTCTAAACCATCCCGGCTGGATGCTATGAACAATGATGGAAGCAATAGTCCTGAAATTCCTCTGAATCCTATTCTAGCCTTTGAAGATAAGGGGACTCTCTTGCCTCAGGTAGATAGTGTTCAAACACATCAAACAGCAGGTAGGTTTGCTGTGGTTCACTAACACTTGTAATGTGTTGTAATTAACAGAGGTCCCAGAGCTCTCAATTAATATAAGTTGATTCATTTAAGCATTTTTAAACTCCACATTATTTGAGGACAGGAGCACATCTCCTCTTTGTAAAGCTGTGCATGCCAAACACATAGAGATGCAGTGCAAATGATGGTGAGGCCTTCTCTTTTCCTGGATGAGGGCTTCTCACATATATTTTACTTTCTGCTGTTTGAGGTTGCTTGGAAAGGTTTGCCCTGGGCTTTCAAACAGAAGTGATAGGTGACAGCTGCTGTTTTGACCTTATGATCAGCACCTGGGTTCCAGTTTTGCAAGTGCAGTGCTTGATCCGCACATGCAGAAGGGGAGCTACTACTTTTTAAAAACTACCTTTTGAAATTCTGGATGTGCTTTCCTCATTAAGTTCTTGCACGTATTGAGGGATGGTTTTCAGGACACTGGATTTTTCTGAATTATAACTTTTCAAGAATGTTAGGTAAAAAAATACTAATCTAGCAAAATAAATTGGATAGCACTTTATTTTTCTCTGGCCTAAAAATGCAATGAAAATCATCTTACAGTAAAATAATTGCATAAGGACATAACATTTTGAAGTATTTTGCCACTCTGACCTGTCATTTTTACCTTCTGTTTTAGAAGTGATCTGATTGTTTCTTCTGAAGAACCAAAGGTGATATGAGCATCTCTGCAGTCAGTGGAGTTTCTTCCATGCAATGAAGGAGTGTTTTATTTTTTCTCTCCAGTTTTTTAAGGATTTCTTGAATATCTTTTTTGGAAGGACTTTAGTAAAACCAGCAGAAGAAATGAGGTGAATAGACTTGGATCACCATTCTAATAGTTTTCATCACTAGAAAAATCATGCTTCACGTGCGTTACTTAATATGGCTATTTCCAACAAGCTTTTTTTGTTAGTAAATGAATATTTCTGCATTCCTTAAGACACAAGACACTGGAATCTGAAAGTAACGGGCTGATTTGGGTGGTGGGACTGATTCTTTTTTTTTTTTAAAAAGGTGGGTGTTGGTTTAAAAGGCATAATTGTAAAATTGGCAAAAAATCTTTTACACTTTGTGGTTCTTATACTTGAAAAATAAATGCCTCATTGCTCTACAAGTAGAGTTAATGGGGTGTTTTATTTAAACCTGTTGGTTTAAATGTTATTGCAGAGAACTCTAATTATGGGGGCAAACTATAGGCTTCTGTATCAGGTTCTTGTAAATGTAATTCCTACAGGGACATTCTGTAAATTGAGACATCACTATGATCTTCTCACATTTTCTCTAAAAATACAAAACAAGACAGGTTTTAAAATGTGAAAATTTGAAAGCGTTATTTTTTCACGGACAAGAGGAAAACCTATTGTTCTCCTAGATGATGTATTTATGAATTTTGCTCAGTACAGAAATAAAGCATTTAATTGAATAAATTAGACAAATGTGGTAAAAAGATACTGCAAACTTGATTTTTTTTTTTAGTTACATCCATGTTCACAATACGATAAAAGATGTGTATGCATATGTGCACACGTGTGCACACACATACAAGGAAATACCTTGTTCTGAGTCCTGTAAATTGCTGCTGTTCCCAATGATGGAAGACTTTGCCTTATCAGACTAATGAAGACTGTGTGAAACCTGGGATATTTGAGTTTTGGATGATGATGCAGGTTTGGGGATTTTTGGGGTTTGCTCGTTTCAGAGCAAATGGAAAATGGTCATTGTTTGTGCTTTTTATGTAGTGTGTGGTTTTTATAAAGCAGTGCAGTTTGAGTGATAAGAGGAGCGATGCGGGTTGCTTTCTCTTTAGTTTGATACTGATTTCTACTGTCATTCATTGTTCCATCCCACACTTTTTGTTGCTGTTGTGCAGAACTGTAAAATCTTGCACGTTTTTGTGCTTTGCTAAACAATGCTGTTGGAGGCAGAGCTCGCTCTGGGTGTTTGAGTTTGAAGCATCACCGAAGGCTTGAGGCATTGCTCTCTGAATCAGTGAAAAGATCCTTGGGTAGGGGAAATGGAGGTTCATGGGCTCTCAGCTCCTGCTAACAGAGAATCTACCATTAAGATTCCTATACTTGCCTTTAGTGAGCACTGAGCAAGGCCTCTAGGAAGCTGTGCAGAAAGTCTGTGCTATCCTCTGAGACAAAAGCTGAAGAACTTTTGAAGACATTTCTGCTGCTGCCAAGTGTTCATCTTATAGAGGAGATGGGATAAAAGCAATGGAAATAAAATGAAAGAGACTTCATCTGCCAGAATATTTATGGAAGGGAAAAAACAGCCATTCAGTCAGAGTGCTTTCAATAGTAACTTGTGACACAGTAAAATGAATTGGGTTCCTTTCTTGCTTTCTTTAGTTTTCCATGTACATAGCCACAATATTTTGAAGTGTCCAAAATATGTAGTTTTTCTTTAAAACTATATATAGCATGTAAGTACCAAATAAAACTTGTTTGAAATACTTATTTCTACTTATATTTTCATTTTCTTGCATAGTTGAAGCACAAGTCAGTCTGTGATGGAAAACTCTTCTTGCTGCTCCTGGTCTGCTTAAAACTTTGCTTCAGGTTTTCTCTAATTTCTTTACTGGAAAATCAGTACAGAGTCACTTGCTACTAGAAACAGAGCAGAGAAACAGGCAGTAACATTTAGCTTCAGTTTTAAGTCTTAGGATTAATTTAGGATCAGGTGTAAATTGTGTTGATCTTGAGCTATTTAGGATTGGTTATAAATTATGCTGGTCTGTTTTTTGGGAAACTTCAGCACACTTGCTTCACTGTTTGCAGCAAAAATGGGCCTGCTTTATTTCTCATATGTACTTTGTTTTTTGCTTTGAATTTTTTTTTTTTTTTAACAGGGCTGGATTAAAACCATTTTATTGTTACAGTCAATCCAGGTTTGCTTTGAATGAGAGTGAGAATTTCCTGTTTCAGGGGCCTGACATACAAAATAAAACTGAGGGAATTGAGAGTAGAAGTAGGCATATGAATTTTTAAGAAAAGGATTTAATATTGAATCTTTAAATCTTTTGGTTAAGCCTCTTTTAATGCAGGGAAAATAGTTTCTCTTCTGTTGAGTGTTGTTCTTGACAATAAAATGCAGTCCAAGAGGAAGGCCAGCTCCTCTGCCTGCTATTGCAACTGGTTGTTTTTACTATGAGGGGTATGGGAGAACTACTCAGTGAGGTAGAAGTAGCCAGGGCAGCAGGTGCAGACAGCTGTTATGAGGGCTCGGAGCAGTGACCTTCCCCAGCAGACAGCTGTGTGCTCTGCAAAGGCTCAGCTCTGTGCCCACGTCTCCACAGCAGAGCATCAATGCTCAAAGGGATGAGGCTCAGTGAGTTATTTCAGTACATCACAACTGCTGCATTGCTCACCATTTGCTCTGCTTGCTTCATGCCTTTTATCTCCTCATTCCTGATGAAGAGTGCTTTGTTATTTTCTTTCTTGTTAAGACCTTGAAATAATGTTTGCGATTAAATACCTAAGAATACAGAAAAAGGACACATTCTAATATCATTACTTAATAGTGCACTGTTTCTTATTGGAAACCGATCTAAAAACACCCACGGAGGTGGCTTGAAATTTGAGATTTTTTTGTTCCTAGGTGTGTCATTCAGTCAGTCCTCTTAAGTCCACCTGCCCAAAGCTGAGCACATGGTTTGTCACATGAGATTGCAAAACAAAGTTCCTGTCACACATGAATATTGAAAATGCCATATTGCTTTATCCAAAGTTTGTCTACCCTGTATTTTAATAGGCCTTTTTACGGCACTGAGTGTGGTTTCGGTTGTTTTCACATGTTGGGGTTTTTTGGGGGGGGGGGAGGGGAGTTGTTTTGTTTTGTTTTGTTTTTCCCAAACAGTACCGTTGGAAAAAACTTGCAGATCTTAAAAGAAATCATTATCAAAAATGCCTCCCCCAAGCACCAAAATTAAGCTCAGAGATTCAAGCCACAATAAAATGGAACATTGAGGTCTTAACTGACAGAATAACTTTTTAAAACTATTTTTTTAAATCTCACTTTTATTCCATGTTTGTAACCAGTATCAGCTCTAAAGCTCTACATGCACATAAGAGTTATAAGATGGTCAGAAGCACCTCAAAAGACAGTGTGCTGCTTTTGACAGTAGCTCTAAGGGGGCTGTGTTTTGGGTTTGTGCTGAACATAGGCTTGGTAACACAGGGATGTTTTACTGCTCAGCAGTGCTTGCACAGAGTCTGCCTCTCACACCCTCCCACCAGCCTGGGGTTGGCACAAGGAGTTGGGAGAGGACACAGCTGGGACAGGTGACCCCAGCTGACCAAAGAGACATTCCATACCTTACATTGTTATGCTCAGCATATAAAGCTGGGGGAAGGAGGAGGAAACGGGGGATGTTTGAAGTTACAGTGTGTGTCTTCCCAAGTAACCATTACACATGATGGAACCTGGCTTTCCTGGACGTGGCTGAACACCTGCCTGCCCATAGGAAGTATATATGTAAGAAAATGAGTTGAATTTAAACACATTACTACCTTTATTGTTCTTTAACTCCTTTTAAAATGAGGTATCAATATCGAAATATAACAAAAATTCCTAATTTTGCCAAATATTTTCACTCTTCCCTTGTTGCAAGTAGCTTTGGAAATAATTTAACATTTGCAGAACACAGAGTTCTGTACTTAAACACATCTCACCCAAATAATTTGTGGTTCCTGCTGTGTTCTGTACTTGCTCTGTGCAACATTTCCTTGTCTTAATGTGCCTTTGCTCTTCTGCTGGAGAGTAGTGCCTACAGTGTGGACAAGGATCAGCTGTAAGGCTTTACCCATTCTTGTTTCTTACAAATTTCTTGCACTTTCTGAATTGTCCCTCAGCAGTTACTTTCTGTAGTAACCTCTTCATAGTTTTCTACCTTTATAGTATGGGTTGATTCAATTCTTTTCTAAAGTCCCTGGAGTGTGCTCTGAAATACAGGACATGGAACAGAAACAGAATAAAGATGAATGCAGAGTCACCTGCATACTTGAAAGACGCCTCTTCAGTGGAATCAGCCTGTTGCATGAATAAAACCTCATTAATACAGTGCTGTTTTTTCTGAAGTGGAGGTGAGGAAACCAAAAACAAATCACAGAAGGTTAACCAAGCATAGCGGGTGTTTTTCAGTGTAGCCATGTCCTCAAGCACACTTAAGCAGCCAGCCAAATGGTCCAAGGAATTGTGTTTTGACCTGCTCCTATTCTTGTTATCAGGACATCTCTCTTGTATGATGCAACTGCAAGTAGCAGGAAAATTACAGGAACCAACGAAAAGAGTTGTTTCCTCTGAAAGTTCAGGCCCTTGGATCAGGTAAGTTTTCATAAGCCATTTGGCTTAAATATTAACTGTCTTCATGGCACATAGCTGCCCTAAGGAGCTCTTGGGTTTCTTCTGTTTGTTGACGGACTTGCTCAAGGAGTTTGGCCATTTGGCTTTTTCTGAATGCTAATGAAAAGTCTGGATCTGAAGAGGAATAACAAATGTTAGACAACCTGCTGTCTTTCCCTGCATTCTAATGCAGATGCATAGAAAGCTTATTTTTCAAGTCAGATAAAGTTGGTTGGAGGTTCTTACTACAAGGAAGGCAGAACAATAATTTTCTACCACACAAAGCAGATACAAATTCAGTTTTCATCCCTTCAACCATTCAAGATGGCTGCTAAATTCTCCTGATCCAGATGCATAAATGTCAGTTGCCAAATTCAGCCTTATGCAGCAGCTGCCTGTCAAGACATAGCAGGGTTTTGGCTCTGGCTCTACATATGTAAAGATAAGTGCTATATACAGTTATTACCACATTATAATTCTCATAAGTATTCAACTTCTATGCAAAGACAAGAAGACAAACGACTAACCAAACCCAGAAAAATATTAAGGAATGGACTTTTAAGTCTGAAGATGTGAGAATTCCCAGCTTTAATATCAGCTAATCATGCAATTTCCTCATTGTCTTGCTTTATCAAAATAAACTAAAATCATGTTTGAAAAACTTTTAGGTTGCACGCAGTGCCAAAAATTCTTATATTGGATAAAAGCATCTGTACCTGAAGTTCTGTTTCCCTGCTGTTCAGAAAGCCTTTAGTTTTAAAGCAAACAAACAAAATCTTCCTGTTTTTATCTAGAGATACTCTTAAACAGCTGCTTTAGAACAGCTGAGGTAACAGCTACCCTTGAGATTATTCTGTTTGCTTAAGTGAGTAGAGCTAGTCCCCTAGCTAGGAAGAGTTTGCACTGTCAGTGGCTGGACTCGATGATCTCAGAGGTCTTTTCCAACCCTAATGATTCTGTGGTCAGTCTTAAAAAGCAGTGCCTGTTTGCTGCTGATGGTTGCAGGCAGCCTTGGCAGCACCCTGGGGGCCCAGCCCAGCAGGAAGGATGTACCTGCTCGTAGTCTGCAGAACGTGGAGATGCCCAGCTGCTGAAAGCGGACCTCATGGTGGGTAAGAAAATTCTTGAGGTAGGCTTGAATCTCTCCAATGTGATGCTTCCACAGAAGCATCATTTTTTCTGCATAAATGGGAGAACCACTGGAGATCAATACGAGCCTTTAAAACACTTAAAAAACTGATTTTTGTAACAACATTTGTAAGATCAATAATGACTCATCCACCTGCAGCTAAAACCAACATTACTGCAAAGTCTGGCAAGGGACTTCCCTGTACTACAGCTTCTGACAATACTGCTGATACTTCAGGTAAATAAAAAGCTGCATGGGCTGCTGTGCTGGGAATCTGATCCCTGTGCAAGGGGCCTGCTGATTCACAGACAGGTCGGCCTTTTAAGCAAACCTGTCCGTGAGGTGATTGTGCTATTGGACTCTGTTCACCACCTGAGAGAGAGTCTGCTCTGTTGCAAATCCTTGATGCTAGAATAAAACAGATTTGCATTTTCCCTTACTGGGGAGTCACTAGAGATTTCAGTTTTTCTTACGTGTAAGGTCTAAAATCTAACTATACCTTTCTAGAGAATGTGGCAAGTATCATCTGAACACCCTTTTCTTGCAAGTCTTAAAGGCTCTCAGCTGCATGGGACATGTATATTAAGCATAAAGCTGTTTGTTTTCTACAGGTAAAAATAATGCTCTTTTTATTCTCTCACATTGAAACTTTAAAAGTTTTGGCTACATTCTTAAAAGCCACTTTACTTCACTGCTCCTGCTAATTTAGTCTAGAGTTATAACAGCAGGATTTGGTTCAGTAAGAGTTTTTCTCTTACTGGTCAGGGAGCAGAGTTAATCTAAAATTTTGGAACATAACCTCTGCTATCTGTGGGGAATACCATCACATTTTACATACTGAGAAAGACAGTCAAACAGAAAGATGTAACCTTGCCTGAAGTGACCCTTGTCTGCAACAGGTTCTCATCTCTCCATGGTGAGGAGTATCTTAATGGTCTCCCACCTTCCTGCTTAAGTTGTTTTTAAGGACCTCAGCATTGGCTATGGACCAGCCCTGCAGAATGGCAGTGCTTGAAGAATCAGACCTTTATCTGTGGTCCACTTTCATCTCTGGACTTTCTCATGCACTCAAGGACTGTTTTATTCCAAGGGTGACTGTAGGCACTTTTACTCTAATAAATTTGTAGAGACCAGACTGGGGGGATGATACAGGAATATTAAAGGTTGTTCAGTGCCTGACAGTTAACTCCTTTGGGAAAAGGCTAATTTCACTCCAGACAGCCATAAGTCTCTTTCAAAGCATGGTTAATCCTGTGTGAGTTACCATGAGAGATCATGTGCTGGATGATGGAGGCAGCATGAAAGGATGGCTCAGGATGTTCCAGTTGACCAGCCAGTCTCACCAAGCACTTTGTCAAAGGTTCATCCATCCACTGGACCATGTGTAACATGGCTCCTTCTGGAAGGCAGAAAGGTAAGAGAGTAGTCGGTAAACAGGAACTCCAGTGTCAAAGAAATAAAGGTGAGAGGTCTGCCAGAAACTGCTGAGATAGGGAATCCTTTATGCAACTGGAGAAGCAAAAAAAGTGCTGAACTTGGTGAATAAGTCTGTTTAGGTTGTAAAATAGGGTCATGTTCTGAGGTCATGCTCTCAGTTAGGTAAGGCCGCGGATTTGATTCATGTTTTGTTGGCTTTATGTTCTGCAAGAATGACTCACTTTATTTTTAAGATCCACTCTTGGCCTTTTGGGCTCAGTCTGTCCAGCAGCTACCGGGCACTGCTTGCAAAATTAAACGTGACGTGTTGCCAGCTGCATGGCCATTACACCAGATAACAAGAGATGACTTGTTTAACAGACAATATCCAATACTGGGGCATGTTGGGAAAATTTACACTCGTCCTTTCTGCCATGAAAAGTGCTGTACCTTTCATGAGTGCCAATCTGGTATCTCTGATAAAATTTATGCACAAAAAATTTCAAGATAAAGAGTTACTTTGTATTTTGGTCTTTTTTTTTAATATTAGTTTCTGCTATGGCAAAATTATTTCACCTCAAGAAACTGGGAAATGTTACAAATAGAAGTAGAGAGGCCATGTAGAGCAGTAAAGTTCAGCACAAAAAAATTTAGAATAAAAATTTTAAGCAGTTGAACAAAAGCGCAGACAATGGAGCCCACACGTCCTGCCAGCCAATTGTATTTTGTTCTTGAAGCTTACAACTAAACTCACAATGAATTTAAAGGGAAAGACTTGGGCTGTGTGTCCAGCTGTGCTCCATCTCCTATTAGAGTTAATAAAGGACATGCACTTCTCTGATTCAGCCATTCACGGAGGGTTGGTGCCCTACCTTGCTTTGCTAGCTCAGCAAGGCAGGATGTCACGTAACGAAGGGAGTCTTCCTGAGTGTCGGTCAAAAGCATGGTCTGGAGGAGACCTTCAACACAGCGGCTCTCAGTGATTCTCTGCCACAAGAGAGAGATTCATGTTTAGCATTTCCATTATGGTTTAGTGGTGTCTGGCGGCTTCAGAAGTACTCCTACAGTACTGAGGGCTAGACCATCAATATTGGAAATGTCTCCTCCCAGATCTACCACAACCAGGTGACACCACCTTGGATTGTTCAGAGCTCACCTGTACTGAGATAAATATTTTATAGACTGAGTTGAAAACAGATAGGAGACTTAGCCTGTGCTGACCTGCATTAAAAGCACACGAGACCAAGAAATTAGTTCTGAATGAGCTGGCTGGAGGTGGCTGGTTGCTAGTGAAGCTGAATCACAAAGTCATCAGCTCTCTGGGAGGCCCTAACAATGGAAGCTGTTCATGGCTCCCTAAGTGAGCTCAGGTGTATATCAACAAAACGGAGTATCTTTTTTTGTGCTCGCTCATTTTATGCTGCAGTTTTTTAACTTGCTGCTTAGAGGTCCAAGATGGATTTGAGACTGCTACCTTTCAAGCTCCCACACTCTGTGTCCTGCTGGCATAAAAACAGCACTGTTTTTTTCCTCTTGTGCCAAGGACTCTTTAAGTGTTTTAGGGAGCATTCCTTAGAATTGACCCTGGAAACCTGGCACTCCCACTCATGTCTGTGTATTCACTTATGCAGTGAGAGCTAGATTTCTCTATATTATAAAAGACTTACGAAGGTGAAGCAGCTCTCAGCTGATAACAGGATAATGTCACAGAATTTAAATACTTCAAAAAAACAACCATATTTGTCAAACTTTGAACGGATGGTCCATTTTTACTCCTACTGTGGTCCTCGAGTTTGAGGGAATCTAGTTCCCAGCAAAACTTGATTTCATAGCTATTAGAAATTTATATAATTCTTATCTTAGTGAAAAACCCCATACTTTTCTTTCTGGCTGGTTTAAATCTCTGGAACTAGTAGTAATTGGATCATGAACAAAGAGAAGAAAAAAAGAACTGAGTCTTGAAAAGTGTGTACTAGGAAGTGGGACAAAGCAGAAATGAGGATTTAGGTGGGGTTTTTCCCTCAATATTGATTGCTACTGGTGGTACTGTTTGATCAAGGTACTTCTAAAGGGCAAGGAGAAAGGAAGTGCATCTGTGCATATGGATTTCAAAGCAAAGTCAGCAAGACAGATCTTTATAGCATTTTGGCACAACTAATATCTTGCCAAAGAGGCAAAATGTACACCAATAGCTAAGGTTCTATTTCAAAATGAAGGGCAGCTGAAGCATGAGAGCCAGGAAATAAAGATTCAATTCACAACAGACCTCAGATTTTCCTGAATGATTCCTTTAACTCATATGAAATGTCCTTGCTAGCAGAACTTTCTATACCTATGATGCAGTCAAATTAGGTAACCACATCACTCAGAGCAAAAATTTGATATTTCTTATTTTGATTAGCTTATTTGTATTGGACAAATATGAATAAAACTGCCTTTCATTATGGTCCTTTTATTCATACATGCAATTTTGTGTAAAGTATATAGCAAACTGACATATGTTTAATTACCCACAGAATTTTTTTTTTTTAATGCTGATTTGACATAAACACAATGGCAACCTCCCAGGGTATATAGTTCAGTGACAAACATTGGGTACCTACCTGACAGTTTTTGTAAAGGCTCAGGTTTTTGATGATGCAAGCAGTATGTCCAACAATCACAGGGTCTGTTTTATGTGCTGCCAGTAATGTCCCCAGGCTCTGCAGTAGCTCAGCACACGCCAGAGTGTCCTAAGAGCAACCAGTATCTCAGTTACATCCAATATGGACAACACAGCACGACTTTGCAGTGAACTACGGAGAGATCGAATTTAGCTCTGCAAGAAGAGCATTAGTTTGTTTATTTAAACCAAGGATGTGGCTGGGTCCAGTGCCGCTTCTCTTCTCAGACCAAAGTATGATCTGACTGGCACTGACTGTAGAGCACTTGCCATGGAAGGCTGGAGTCTTTAAGGCCCTGTAGTTTTTTTTGTTTCTATCAAATGCCTCACTGGGGTTGTTACCAGTCAGGGGAAGGATGTGTGATCCTGGAAGGAGAGGTGGTCAGGGTAGGTGTAAAAGGCAGAAGTACACAGTGAAGTAGCAGCAGCAGTGTGTCCTTGAGTACCTCAGCAATTTACCTGGCTACAATAATGGGTTGTATCTTTAGATCAGTTTGTGATCAGGCACCTCTTTAGTAAACATGTTCTTAGCAACATCTTCTTTACACACGTATCTCTGCTGTCTGATGACAGTTTAGAGGTACTTTACTGGGTATGTCTCTCTGAATGAAGTCTTCCTCCAATTACTGTTAATATTAATTGAATCACAGAATGGCCTAGGTTGGAAGGGACCTTAAACATCATCTAGTTCCAACCCCCCTGCTGTGGGCAGGAGCACCTTACCCTAGGCCAGGTTGCTCAGAGCCTCATCCACCTTGGCCTTAAACACTTCCAGGGATGGGGCATCTATAATTTCTCTGGGCAATCTGTTCTGGTGCTTCACCACCCTCACAGTAAGGTATTTTTTTCCTAATATCAAATCTAAACCTGCTCTCTTTCAGTTTGAAGCCATTACCTCTTGTCCTGTAGTAAGAGATTTGAGTCTGGATTATTGCACAGGTGGTTACCTCAACAACAATATGGATTAAGGGGGCACTGCTGTCTGTAAGAGAAACCTGACTTCAACAGACTTTGGGTTAGCTCTACAGCTAAAAGCAAAAGATTTCCTCTTGGGAGTTTTTTTTTCCTTTCAGTTTCCTTCCCTTGGGAATTTAAGAGTTTTTTATGCAGTTCTTCTGTTTGTTCACAATGAACTATATTATTTGTGCTACTTGGAAACCAAGATGTATTAGCAAGGGAGTTCAGTACAAAACAAATCATTGGTCCTATACACAGCTGCAAAAAATCACATAATTCTGAAACCTGTGAAATACCATGATCACTAAAGCAGTGTTGAAAGGCAGATGTCTTTAAAAGTTAGTTTAACTTGAATCTTTCTTTTGCTTAGGTTAAATTGCAAAAGTGTATCTTATTTTCTTTTAATATCAGCTGACATCTTCACTTAGTTCATTCTAAGCACTGTCACAACCAGCAATCCTAAAATAAAACATGAAAATAAGTGGAAAGGGCAGTGCTATACCTAAACACAGGGCATTTAAAGAATCCTCTCTGCAGACAAGACAGTAAATTTTCCTTAGTTTTATTTTTCCTCCCCTTTAAAGGAAGAAATAACATAGTTTTAGATAATCCAATTAAATTACAATTGATGACTGTTTTCTATGCTTTTGGGCCAAATGTCCTCTTTTCTATGTAATCCTATCAACTATGATACTTCTATTTGATTTGCTACAGCCTCAGAGGAGGAAACTTTCTATGGATTATAAAGGAACTTTCTAATATATAATGACTTCCCTGCCAAGATCTTTTGTTTATTTAGGACCTACATTAGTAAGTGACAGTACTTGCATTTTGCTGAACTTCTTTTTTTGACTGGAATATGGCTGAGATCCAGATTTTGTTTTCTGGCTCAATCTTTTGCACAACGCAAGAGAATCACGAGAAAACTGTGAGTAAAAATAGATTGAGTGGTTCAGATGGATATTGATCTAACTTCTCCCAGGACTAGAACATAAAAAAAAAAAAAGCATTCCGGCAGCATGTGTGCTTACAGATGCAATGCTGCACTCACACTCCTTTACACAGGGATCTCTTGACAAGGTAAATATTATTCCATTGACCAGTGAGCAAGAAGGGAAGGCAAAGTTATTTTGTACCTGGAGTGGAGAGTCAGTGGCACCATCTGGAATAGACAGACCCTGACTTCCTTTTGCTCAAAGGAATTTGATTTAAAAGACTCTTTTCTCGCAAAGCCTGATTCTTTAGTGTTCCAGGGTTGGGCTGTCCTTGGGAAATCCGAATAAAATTCCCCACGCAAGAGGGAAGTTTTCCAGCTTTTATTGGGAGTCCCTGTCAACAGCCTGACCAGGAGATTGCAAAAAAAAAGGGGGCTGAAGCAGGGCGAGGAGCTCCTGTGAAGCATTCCTGGGGGGTTGCTTCATGGTAACAAAAGGGCAGATGGATTCTGCCCCATTGTATCCTGGGTAGTATTTGCAATAACTCAAGCATCACTTGACTTGGTTGTAAAGGTTAGCTTTGTTCAGTGGTTTGTTTTCCAACAGTTGTTCCCATGGAGAAGTCCCTCTTTCACTCACAGAGAATTCAGCCTGAGTTACAGAAAGAAACCTTGAAAAGACTTGAAAAACAGGCCAGAAAAGGCATGGAGATGAAGAGGCAGGATATGAATACGGAGAGGTCAGCCTCTTCTCAGAGTGCCCAGGGCTTGCTCGCACAAAGCAGCAACATTCAGTAGTCAGAGACAGCCGTGTTTGCTCACTAAAACAAATTTAGAGATGTAGATACTTCTCACTGGAGAATAAAGCCTCGAGGGTGATGCTTTGCTTTCCAGCCTCCTGCTGCTGACCCTTTTTCCCTCATGAAGGATGGGCTGTTTCACCACTGGCGTACCAAGGCTGAGCTCCCAATGCCTTTGTTCCCACTGACACTGACCACGTCTCTTTGTGTCCGGGGGTTTGAAACACTGGTAAGGACAAGTTTCAGGACGAGGGAGAAAAGGATTTGTGGGTAATCTTTGCTGGAAGAACAAAAAATGTAAATGGTGTTCGGAGACAAGGAAAGCAAAACCGAGTGAGGACCATGTTCCAGCATAATGTCTCATACTGAATAACATATTTACTGTGCAAATGGCCTTCAACTAACTTAATGCATTTCAGTTGTAAGCTTGTTGAGAGCAAATTGTGTTTTGATTGTATGAGGCAGTTTGACAAGCAATAAGGATGTTTGGTGCTCATGCAGCTACTGTGCCTTGAATAGCTCTGTGCTCTAGTTGCTGCTTCCCAGGCATTGAGCTCACCCACTTTCTCAATCACATCCCAGAGGTTCGAGAGGTGCAATTTTGGTTTGTGTACAGGCAACTGAACTGTAATGCACCAAGCTTTCCATACCCAGAGTAAATTTCCAATCAGGCTGAGTGTATTTCAGGCACAAGAAGCACCTAAGGCCACCTGAGGCTACTCAGACCCTGTCACTACTGCTTGAAGCAATGTGGAAACGTTCTCACTTATTTTTGCCTTATGTAGCCAACCTCTGACTACCTTCAAATGCTGTTGTTATCTTAAAACACTTATCAAAAACCTTTCACATTTATGTTCTTAAGGATGTCTTTAATTACTGTAAAGAAAAAGTTTATTTAAAAACAAGAGTAATTTGTCAGTACTTGCTGTAATTTATTTCTAGTCAGACTTCTTTGTGTATTTGCTAGTGTTGCACTATTAATGGTGGTGTTTACCCTGAACCTGGGCAAAAGAATCATTCCATTACTTAGGACATGAGGGTACACAGTCCTAATGAAAGTCCTAATGCATTAACTAAAGATAGACAGGATTTTGAATTCTGTTAGCCCCCCCCCTTTTTTTTTGATCCTAATTCAAAACATGTTAGTATTTTTCAAATGCACTTTTGAATAAAGCTGTCCATATAGGGAAGTAATGTATATTTGCCCTTTATTCTGCACTTATGCACTTTAAATGTGTGCTCTGAATTAGCTTCTCTTCAGTGGGTGGGGAAGCTGTGTAGCCAAGAAATAACTTCCTTGGTTGCCCTCACGGTGGCAGTCTCTCACACGGCTGTGTATGTCCTCCCCCTCGTTCACCCATCTGGAGACCTATGGTCTGGGGACTGAGGGGACTAGAGGGAGTTCCAGGGAGGGCAAGGCAGTATCCATATCCAACGAATCTGACACCCATCACCCCCTCTACTCTCTCACTAGTCTCTCCTTTGGATCCCACTCAGCACAACAGATGGCTCCTCAGGTAGTTAGTGACAGTGCAGCTGCAGCAAACAAAACCTTGTTATTTTGGGTGGGACAGAGAAGGATTGGGAATTCTTCCAGAGTCTATCGGTCATTCTCACAGTGCATTTCATAGGCAGTTCTGCCATAACAGTGTTACTCCAGGTGGTGGCCAGAACTACTCTTTCCCCCGTTTTCAGGAAATGACCTTCCCTACCTGGTTGGGAGGGTGCTGGGACAGTATCCAGAGCAGAGCAATGGAGGCACGACGCACGTCCTCGCTGCCAGAGGCCAGGAGAGAGCACAGCTTGGGCAGGACGTTCTCAGCAACCATCTCAGCCTGGATGTCCGCTGGTGTGGGAAAACAACTGAGGTCAGGGAGGTTCAGAGCACTGCAGGGAGGCATTCAGGCTCAGACTCAAACAGTTGACTGTTGCCTCAGTGATCAAATTAAAGGGGCCTTCCCCATCTCCATGGGATGGGGCAATGCCAGATGTTATAAACCCTCATTTGTTGTGGTTCCTTTTGGTGAGGGATTAATACAAGCTTGATGGCGGAATGTAGGTTTGGGCACCCTCAGTCTGCGTCTGAACCTCAAAAAAAAGAATAAGGGGAATTTTCTGAGTCCATCACTGGCATAAAACCAGGTAAGAAGGTGGCAGCTTCTGCTGCACAAGCAGGAAGACCTCCCAAGCACCACCTATCTCACAGTTATGGTTAGCCAGAAGAGAGCCCAGCCATCCCATTGAGCTGTTATACCCCACTTGCCCCTGCAACCTCAGTGAGTGCACTAAAAGGCAATGCCAGAGCAGCCAGCAGATGGAGAGGCAGATCTAAAAGGTCAAGCAGACTAGGGGGTTTCAAACACACCAAGGAGCAGCACAGCACTTCCTTCACTCTCAGCTCCTCTAAAATTGCTATTGCTTGAAAATAAAGCACCTCTACATTTTCTAGATGGATAACTCTACCCTGGAGTCTGGGGCTTTAGCACTGAGTGTGCCAGTCCTCTGCCACCATCTCCTGAATATGTCATAGAAATGAATCTTGGACATTTAATAGGATAGGATTTTTTAAGAGGATGACAAATGCATGGGAGAAAATTATATTTAATGATAGACAGAATCATGCCTTGGAGAAGACAGGTCCCCACTCAACAAGCAATTTCAGGAGACAGTCTGTCCTAATTGGGTTTAATGCTTAGGAAACACAGAAAGGAGGAAATCTTAGCAACTCACTAAAGCTCTGTGCATAAGAACACCTCTGCTGCCTCTCTCACCTTCTCCAGATACTCCCCTTGCTACCTGGGAGCTCTAAGACAGATTTAGTTAGGATATGCACTGCACCTTCCTCTTCCCTTAACATTCAGTTAAAATGTAGAAAAGAGGGTGTCTCTTTGCTTTTAACAGGAAAGGTTCCCAGCCCACTGTGCTCACTCTGAAAGGCAGAGAGCGAAAGAAACAGTGTGGTTTCTTCAATCTCCAAGACATTGCTTACCACTGCTAGCCAAATTTCTTAGGCAAACACATGCCTGGCTTGAAACCTGCTTGTGCCAAAGAGGAAAAAAAAATTAAAAAGAATGAGAGAGAGGAGGAAAAAGAGCAGTTTAAGTAATGCATGTTCTTGCCTATTGCACACAAAATAAACATGACAACATTAGCAAGATAATACATTATCTTCAAGAATAAATTTTGGCACATGATTTTTTTTCAAAGTTTTGATGAATTTTTTTTCAATCTCCTAGTATCAGTCATCCTATTATTGATGAAGAATGGGGTTCAGATGTTGGCTTTATTTTAGAACGTCTGATAAGTTACAGGAAAAGGAAGGGAAAAAAATTGTCCCATTTACTTTGCCTTTTTTTCACCTCCTTTCTACACAGAATTTCCACCTGAAAAACCACCTGAACTGTGGTTTCTTGAAGTTTCTTTGATGTGGCTTCCAACAAAGCAAAATTTTCAAGACGCTAGTCCTCGAAGCCATACAGTAAAAGTTCTGGATACCAAAAAGAAAAAAATGAAGTAGCATAACAGATGTGTCAGACATCTTCTGTCACAGACACAATGATCAAAGACAGAGCCTGGACAGGGCACTTCTCACATGGTGTTTCAAGTTAATAGCACACAGGCCATCCTAGTCTAAAGGAAGTGTCCAGGGCTGTAGAACAATTTTAATAATTTCCCTTTGCTTTCTTCATACATTGACCTTGTAGAACCCATGGGTTTTCTTTTATAGGTGTCTTTTCTCATGGGAAAGATGCTGCATAAGTACCTGTACAGTAGATGAACAGAATGAAGTGAGGCTGAAACTGGAAATCCAAGTTTATAGCTCTACTCGCATGCTAAGTCTTTTCACAAAGGGAAAGCTACAGCTTTACCTTGTCCACAGGAGAGGATAGGAGAGAGATCAGTGTCCGCAGCAGGAATCTGTCACTGGGTCTCAGCAAGGCTTTGTGGTGCTGAACATTGGCTGCCACGTTGCTTAGGGCAGCGCAGCTGTAATACTGCAAAGAACCAAGAAAAAATGTAGAGAGAGAGGTCAGAGTGGTGACACACTGAAGAGAATATAAATAAATTGGAGAAATGCTCAGATTTGAAACTAATGAAAATAAAGTGCTTTTGCACCTTAAGGGTGTTTATGGGGTAGACACAACATGCTGTAGCTACTACAGCAATCCTGCTGGGGTGTGTTATACAAACTCATTAGGACCCTGGCTGTTTGGGAATGTGTTGTGCTGCTGCGATGACATTGCTGCTGGCACCTAAGTTAGGTCATCTGCTTCTACTGTATTATTTGTTTACATTGATTTACTCAAGCTGGATGTAGCTATTGCCCCAGCATGCCAAGAGATCAGTTCCAAAGGATCTAAACATTAACGCTAGGGAGGATTACACATATAAGAGTATCTATTACTAGGGAGGTATAATTAGAAGAAACAGGTTGAGCTACAGAGATGGAAATTTTAAGGTGAATCTCAGAGAAATCTAAAAATGCTGAAACAGTTTGCAGAAAGCAATTCCAGAGGGTCCATCCCTTCAGACATTAAAAAATAAATAATCTTAATAGAGATAATTAAACTGATGGAGAAAACAATTCTGTGCTATTCAAAGGACTGAATGAACAAACTAGCAGAGTGTAAGGCTTACAACTCTAATTCATAGTTTATTTATCAGCACACTTTTGCATTAAGATGAGCTCTCTGCTGAGTGTGCAGAATCACAGAGGTGTCTGTGATGGGCATACAATAGGAAAATTTACAGATATTTACAACAAGAAGAAAAAGATCTTTTCAAGTTATGTCTTCTCAGAATACTTAGTAACATTGCTTAGAGTGGAAGATCAAAGTTAGGATGCAAAAAAACCCCCCAAAACCAACCAAAAAACCAAAACCCAGAGGAAGAGACCTGTCTGCAACTTGTCTGATGATCTGAAAGACACAAGAAGGTAGCCACATAACAACCCTGTGCATGCATTAATGTGTGCTGGCAGACAAAGTTTTGTGTCATAAACTTTCTCCTGTGGAGTTAGACAAATTGAGTCTTTTAATATACATTATCTGAATGAGCTGAGTTTCAACAAGATGCTCTCCCATGTTTCTCCACTTCACTAGAGAAACCTTTCCTCCTCTCCCCATTTTCATTTCTGCATACCGTGGTTTGTGCTCTCCTTACAGTCACAGTGTTACTATTTTAAAATCTGACCTATTTTAGTCATACCTGGACTTCTGAGTCAGGAGATTCCAGCAGCAAGGCAAGAACTGGTAGGGCTCCTTCCTTGCATAGGACTTGTTGGATTTTCTCTGCCATTAAAAAGAAAAAGTAAAAGTGTCTTCCTCTTTCCCTCCATCTCATCTGGAAGGACCTTTCAAAGGGACGTGCACAGTCCTTGGGTTCTAAAGAGTGCTGATGTTGACCAAATATATACCAGTCAATGTGACTGCAGAATATATAATTTAGAGCTTGTGTAATGCAGCAGTATGCAGATACTTTAGCAAAAGACTAGCAGGCTGTCTGATTAAGCTTTTGATGGTTTTATGCTAAAAACTGCTGAGAATCTGAATTGCTGGAGAAGCTGAAAAGCCTCAGGTATGATCTTCACAATGATTTCTATGTTTCAAAAACAAATTATTTAAAATATTCTGAATAATACCAGAAAAGTAATAGCCAACTGTATTAAGTTCTCACCAACTGTTTCCTTCCACAATACAGAGTTCAGAGATGTTACTCATGACTTTATCATTTAGCTGTGTGGAATAATAGTATCATCTTGGTAGATGAGATTTAATGCTGGTTTGTTCCAGAGTTAATTATGGTAGTCTACATATAATTGCAGAGGACCAAGTACTGCTTTTGATAAAGCTGTTGGCAGATATTCCAGGAGCCTTTAATGTCTGACCCATGATAGTTATAGTTAGCATATTCCAGCATTGGGTTAGTCAGAACAAGCAAAAAGTTCCCAAAGCTCAACTTTGTTGGATAAGCTTCTGAGATTGCTTTAAAGTACACCAAGTGTGCTGCTAACTTTTTAGGCCAAGTTATTTCTTTAACAAATAAGGGGGTTTTTTTCTATTTCTTTGACTGATTATTTAAATATTCATACACTAGCCCCTCGGAGTTGAAAATCAAGCCTTTCTGTTTTGCTACTTGGCAGAAAAGGGCCTGTATCAGCTGAACTTAAATCATCGACCTGTAGTACCAACACGAATGCCATATGCAGAGGAAACAACTTGTTGCTCAGATACGCTTTTATTCTTGCCTTAACCCTTTTGGATTATTTTTCTATCCATGAGTTTTCTTCTGGCAATTTAGGTAAACCATTAGTCTGAAAGTACCTGATTGTGTGAGGTTCAGAATAGCACCAACTGCATTTTGTTGGACTCTGGGATCATAGGACTTGGCAAGAGACAGTAGGGGTGTAACTCCTCTAGCAGCACCAATAGCCTCTCGGTTGGACTCTGGAGAAAAGAATCAGAGAAAGAAAGACTTACTGCCATCTTACTGTGAGCCACAAGCAGGACAGCCAGCAGGACTAGTTCTTTGGTGTTCCCTTCTCTGATTTCTCTGCATGCTCAAAGGAAACTGTTAAAAATTCAGAGAGTTTAACAGGAAAGAAACCAACTCATGACTTCTGGATTAGCCATAAATCACAGCTGGTTCAATGCTTTTGGTTTGTGACCAGGATAATTAAAATATCCTTAAGTCCCTTTAAACAGGTTAACAAAGTGTCGTACTTGCTTTATACCCTTGTCGTATTAGCTGTCACTCCCTCAACAGCTATAAACAATGCAGAGGTTTCTAAAGACAGAATTTGATTTAAATATTGGAATTTGAAAAGATGATGTTTCTCTGATTTGGTGGTGATTCCTTGCATGGCAATGTATTAAGTCGTACAGTTGTAATCAATATCCTGGTGTACAAGGAGAACTCAAAACACATCTGTAGAATCCCTTAAGATTCTTGGATGAAAAACTGGTGGGAAAAAGAAAAACTATAATATGTAATGCTGTAAAATTAACAATATTTATGGACAGTTTAAACAATGGCCAGTCTGTGGAGGTTTGCTGAGAGAAACATGAAGCAGACACAGCAAAAAAAAAATAAAGGTATGTGGATGACATCAAGTCTTCAGGTGCTAACTAACTTAGAGAGTTATGAGAACAAAGCTGTTAGTTTTATACCTGGAGCCTATCTAGTGGGAAATTGACATAAACAGTTTATCCAGGATATTTATTCAAGTATAGTTCAGATAGTATCAGTTTAATATTCCATGGCAAGTAATTTTCTGTCTTCCTATGAGTGCATACTCAAGTAACTACCTTTTATTCTGGAAAAAAATTAAGAAAAATAATTGTTCTGGGAAGAGTAACGTATTTAAAAATAGCCTTTTCACGTGGAAAGCTATTATTCTGGTGAAATATCTGGGTCCCTTTTGTAGACAAGCCTTTCTCTAATCTAATCTGCCTACATATCGGTCTTTTGTTTCCCTCAGTAGAAGGAGAAAGTCTTCTGTATGGCTCCAACTGATGGAAACCAGTCTGGTGTGATGCAAACTACTCTGCTGAGTAAAAAAAGAGAGGTAAAAAGATCAAGAATTTGGATATCGCTGCTTCCTTTATTCTTGTGCACAATACACTCCATGAATGTTTGTGAATGTGGAAAAGAACCTTACATTTGAGAAAAGGGATTACGAACATTTGGACAGAACTTGGGCAAATTCTTTCTTCTATCAGATATTGAGGCTGAACACTTGTTTTGCCAATTTATGATGACAGACTGGATGGGGAAATCTATCTCACCGAGATGTGTAACTGTATTACCATCTCTGTAAGAGATGTGGCAGGATAGATCATGTTTCTCTCCTGGACCACCTGTTTGTCTTAAATAATGCAGTCCCTCCACTGATGCCACTGCAGCCACTGATGCCCCTCGGAATTCTTTTAGAAGGAAACCATGTGTTCAGATGCTACTCTAAAGTGGGAAAATCAACAACATCTACTCAAGCTGTGTTTGAATAATTCACTAATTTATAAATTCTTTCTTTCCACTCTCTGACATTCGTGTGCTTAAAAATTTCCCTGTCAGAACAACTTTGAATGTGCTTTGCAGTCAGTGCATCCTCCTTGTTTTAGCTTAAAGCAGATGTTCAGGCCCCCCTAAACCCTGAAGCTGTGAACATTCAGTTCTGTTCAGAAGTACTCTGAGTTCTTATCCCAGAACTGATTACTTTCACTCACTGATTGAAAAGCTGCAGATAATTGCAAATATGCATGTGTCCTTTTGCTGCTTGGACAAATGCTGGTGTTGGAACAACCTTCAAATAATTTTCATCTGAATGGGTTGGTTTGCTCTTCTTATTTTCGGCTCCCTGTTGCAGCAGGGAGACAACCCAGTTTTCATATGACCTGCAGTAACACTGCTAAACAGTTTCACTCTGTACATAGTCTTGCATGCTCGTTGCAGCAGAATTGAGACCATTCTTAGATGCAGAATTTTAGTCACCTTAAAGCTATCTAAGGATCTTCCTAATTTGGTTGTGCTTACATATTTATCTTTTTTGCATAAATGGCTATCTTGAAGGATATGACTGAACAGGATACTTTTCTCAAGCAGACATTTAAAAATATCAGAGTCTGTGAGTTAAAATTAAAATAAACCCTGGAGAATCGCCTCTTGCTTTAGTCTCATTGCTGTGGTATATAGTCTGAAAAACAAATAAATGGATCCAGACCATTTAAGTCCTGGTTAGACTGGGACAGAGATCCTCAACACTGATTTCCAGGCAGCAACCCAGGCTATGCAGGACTGCCTGCCTCTATGTTCAGCTTTGAAAGCTCCTTGAGTGCTTAATTTGGAGTACTTGTTCTCAGAAGAACATTGGCAGTTAAGGGAGTGTGTAAAGGCATTAGAAGACCACAGGGAATGAAGGTAGACTGGATCTGGAGCAGCTGAGGGTTCCCTATATTCCAGGTTAAAGACATCTAGAAGGGCAAGAGTGTCTTCAGGACTAAGTAACATCCTTAGGTGCCCAAACAAGTCTCTTTCTCTGTGGACTGCTTAAAACAGGTGAAATGACATCTCTCTATAAATCATCAGGGGCTTAACTTCACTGACCCTACACAAAGAAAGTCCTTCTAGTGCCAGGTACCTAAAATTTTAGTGATGCCATGCCTAATTAAGACATTTAAATGAGGCAATTTGCATTCCACACGAAGTAATGTAGTATGTAGAATTCTTAACCCGACTATAACAATATACAATGCTTAAAAATAAGCTCCTAAGGGAAAAGTGTTTAAAAATCTGAAAATAAAACAAAAAGGTGGGATAAAGTGCAAATCAGCACTTTCATGTGGTTGGATATTGCTTATCCACTCCCTCTTTGCAACACAAATACTTAAATGAGAAATTAACACTTTCATCATGTCTCCCTCAGCCTTCTGGGACATCAGGCTGCAACTTCCCATGCTGGAGGGGGAAGCTGGCAGAATAAATGCTACAGGGAGGGAAATAAATGTTATTCATGGCT
Source organism: Falcunculus frontatus (assembly GCA_013398115.1). NCBI lineage: Eukaryota > Metazoa > Chordata > Aves > Passeriformes > Falcunculus > Falcunculus frontatus. Next base: position 1,037,186 of record VZRV01001399.1, on the reverse strand, counting down.
GTTCTACAGACTTGTACACAATTTGTACTGTAGAACTACGAGTTTGCATAAGATCGAATAAGACAGACTAACATGATAATCTTTCTTTTGGTAACTGTGGCTGAACTAACCTGTCTGGATACCAGGAAAATATTAATACCATTATATGAAATATGCATAGTAAAGCAGAAGTTGATGACAAATGCAAGGAGTACATTATGGGTAACAAACGGACTGAAAGCAAGCTGGCAGCGAGTTTTGCTGAATGGAAATGACCGTCTGGGAAGAAACTACAAGTGGAATTCCATGAGTGCTGGTCTGTACTTGTTTCGAACCAGAAAGTTAATACAAAGACGTGAATGTAGAACTGTCAGTGTAGTGGAGGACGGGAATATTTTACAAATAACAGACAAGTTAGAAGACTGAAGCAACAGAAACAGAATGAAACCTGTACAAAATGCAGGGATATGCACTTGGAAACATTTGTGGTAGAGCCTTGCTGGAAATAGCAGCAGAGGAGGAGCAAGACTAAGTGATTAGGTCAGCTGTAGGATGACAGCATCACCATGGCACAACCACCAAATCTGCAAGTATTAACATGAGAGGTACCAAAAACATTTCCCTGCGTGCCACAATAAAAGGCACAGGTGAGACCCCAGCTGAAATACTGCACACTTCTGCTGACTTATCTTTCAGAAGAGATGAATCCAAAACGGAATTCCTGCAGCATTTATCTATATCTTGGGACTGGGAGCAAAGCCTGAGGCCTGTGGTATCATGATACAGCACATGCAAATGCTATGTTCCATTCCTGGAACATATCATTTACACCCAGCAGGACTCTGAAGATGAGTGGAGAGCCTCACTCACAAGATGAGTCTTAAAAGAGCTTGGCTTTCTCAGTCTAGTAAAATGAAGGAACCTCATCAGCATAGACATCAGAGAGACAGAACTACTGAAGCAAAAGCCAATGTAGACATTAATTAAGATAAGCCAGTCATGAATACATTTAGGATGTAAATCAGAAAGAGGTTTGTAATCATAAGAGCATGAAGGTCAGAAAAACTGAGAAAAATAACTGGAATGTCTAAGAAGTCGAATTTATGATGTGGGAATACCAAAACTTGCTGCTGTGTCTTAGGACTCTTAAACCAATTGCAAATACGATGTTTCATCTTAAAATATGATGGAAGAGTTGAATGAATTCACTGCAGAGGATAAAGGCAAAGAGAACACTCACCTGAAACAGCCAAAGTCATGACGCAGGCACAGGAATTACACTGGACAGTGGGATCCTCTGACTCAAGCAGATCCAGAATTGGCTCAAGTAAACCCATTTGGACAACTAGTTCTTTGTCAACTATTAGTAAATTCAAAGAAAAAAAATGGACAAATAGAAAAGTAAACAGTTAGTGATTTTGTGGAAAGAATACATCATCTGTTGACTGCCTTGGAGATCTACATGATGATATAAAATAGACCTAGGATGGAAACAGCTTGAAAGCCACTCTCAGTCCCTGGCTTGGCTTGCTTCATTCCTCTTCAGATGCACGAAAGAGTGTAAGAGATATTCGGAGGTTTTAGGCCAGAAGGTCCCAAATAAGTTTAATTTTGGAAAGAGCAACTGCAGCTTTCCAATAGGTTCACAATTTACTCAGCACTCCCCCTGCCTTTTCTTTTTCTTCTGAGGTCTACCCTTTTAATATTATTTTTTCTTTGTAAATAGTGACATGATATTATTTGCAGCAAAATCCTTAAAAAAGGAAAGCAATGAAAAAGGCCAGCTTTGCTGAAGACTGACCCTGTCTCCTGCTGTTACGGGACTGCGGGATGGAATACTTGTTGTGGCCCAGGTGTCAAGGAGTGCAGTAGTAGATGCAACAAGGACTCCATTAATGAAGTGTGGTGTGTTCATGCCCTGTCTATCAACATAAACTTTATTGGGAAGTTTTTCTTCCACATCTCCCAGATTCTATCTCAAATCTATTTTCCTCTTTAGTTACAGAAGCAGGTGAATCTACTGAACATTTAAACTTCTTTTTTTTTTCCTCTGCGAGCAATTTAAGACTAAGGTCCGGTTCATAAATAACCAGAAAATGAGCACTGTCTCATACATAGAGTTTATTTTTAAGTGCTGTATCTGTTGTTTGAAAGGGAAACTGTTGGCTGTAGATCCAAGAATGAGAAGAGAATTCCCACACTGGTCTGGGAATAATTTATCAGCCGTTGCACACAGATCCAAGAACTCGTGCCACATGATATAATCTAGCTGGAGGGATCTGATATATCTTGGTGCCACCAGAAGCTATGTAGCTTGCAGTCAAAAACAGACTCACATTTGTCCTATCAGGAACAAAAAAAAAAAGAATCTGTATTTGTGTAGACATGCCCTCCTTCTGTGTGAGTCTGAAGAGATACTTCTTCACCTGAAGAGAGATGTGTTGTTGATTACTCACTGTTTCCTTCCAGCAAGAAGTTGACAAGGGACAAGGAAGACATCTGCTGCACCTCCAGGTCAGCGGAACGTAGTAGGGCATAGAAGGGCTCCAGATGCTCCACAGGCAGGGGGATGTTCACTGCAAGAATGAGAGGAAATATTCATGAGTCCCATTGTTCACCACAGTCACATTTTTCTCTTGATGGACTTAAGCCTCAGGTGCTCCCATAGACAGGTATTCACCTTCATTAAAATTCCAATTCTACTAGCAAACAGGGCAAGTTTCCTGAAGAGGTTTTGAATAATCAAGTACTTCAAAAACATCATGGGAAGGGAAGCAGTGTGCCTTGCTACCAAACAAGTCATTCTGCCTCACAGCAGGTCCTTGTGATGTGGCTACCTGCACTTCTTATCCAGCAAAAAACACATGGGATAAAGCTATCACGCCAAGTGACAGAATATGCTCTTAGAAGTAAAATTAAAATAAACAAATAGATAAGTAAATCCCAACCTGCTTGTTGCTAGTATTTCTACCTTTTTGTAGAATCCACACTCTTGTTGGTATTTTATTTGGGATATCTAGGCTGACTCCTAACCATTAACAAATTACCTCAGGAGTCAAGTGCTCCCACAGAACAGCTGGAACAAAGAAAAACGTTTCCTTCATAAATCTTCACTACAGTCTGACCTCTAGAGCTCTGTCCTCTTTCAAAAAGTATATAATATAAAACATTAACCAGTCACTATGTCCATTTCCTTTTACCATATTTGACTGTGTTGCTTTCAGGAGATTCAGCACACATTGACTCTAAATACTTCGGGTTCTGCTGAGTTTTACAGAAGTATAACAATTTCATAAATAACAGTCTTTTATAATCATGAGACATATCTCCTTATAGCAGAACCCAGAACTGACTCTGCCTACATGGCAATGACAATTTTCCATCTTCCTTGGCAAATAATATAGCATGAAAGCAAAAAAAACCTTGCTTAATGAATCAAAAGGAGTTTCACAGTTTGAAACAATATTTTTATTTCTAATTACATGAAAATTTTCTAATGCACTGACATAACTTACTGTGCTGACTCATATGCAAGTAGTAGAGGGCAGCTGACTGCTGTAAACCTGGGTTTTCTGAAAAGGATAAGGTCTTCAAGGCTTCCAGAGAGTCCTTTCCAAGTGGAGACATTTCAAAATCTAAAGATGTAAAATGACAGCACAGGCTCAATTACATCTGAAAAGGGTTAGTTTACAAAAAGAAATTAAAATTTACAGACAACCAAACACATAAGGATTTTTGTACTACAACAACTCTATAAAGCCCATCTATCTTTATTCATGTTTCCATGGACAGAAGCAATAGATGAACCGGGAATAACCTGTCCATGGCAATGCCTCTTGTAAAGCTCACAAAGCTAGGGGTTGGAAAAAAGATAAATGATAATCTTTAGACACTTTTATGCTATCTAATATAAATGCAGGAGTTCTTGTTCTCCATAAAAATCTTTATCTTTTTCTGAATCTTTGTTAAAATATATCTACTGAACACGGTGTTCTTAGTTAAGAACTATAGAAAGAGTATATATTTCTAATTTACCACATCTGAAGTTCACTGTGTTTCTTGTCTTGGGTATTTAAATAAAGGATTTAAGGGAATAGCAACATGGACTGCAAATGGGCTTGCCTCAGGCTCAAATTTCTAGCATGAGTCTACCTGTTCTCGACTATGATAGCTCCCCTATGAATAAACCAGATGTTCAACAACAGTCATCAAGCAATAGCAGTCATGCATGACTTCTGCATGTCACTGTATAATATAATATGTGGAATGGAGCAGCAGAGAGGAAAATGAAAGGGACATCGAACCAATGAACAGAGTTAAAAAGGTAATGTATGATTGACTGGTGGAGCACACAATTATATTTTCAGGCAATAGATTATAGCTGTGCATTTATGATTGAAATAGCTCCATGAAAAATATCTAGCTACTTCACATCCCATGGGACAAAGAAATGAGGGATGGGAGGGGCATGAGCTTTCATGTCCCAGTGCAAAACACAGCCAATAGCTCAAGCCATTAGAAGCTGCTGACATGTCAAGACTAGCAAACTCCTACCTTCAGGATTAGGTAAGTGAGCTTCACAAAACTGCTTCATATAAAGATCAATTTAGTTTAATAATTAGTAATACACACAAAGAGAAGGACTTGCCTGTGTGTGCAAGGTTTTAGAGAAAATAAACAAAAATCTCTTCATGTGGTTTAATTCTGTTCCTTTCACTATCTGAACCTGAATCTGACTATCTGATTCTTCCACACATCTGTGGTTTTGTTTGGGAGAGTGATAAAGCTGAAACCACTCAAAATCTTCACTTGCTTAAGATACCAAAATTTGCTGCCCTGGCGAACAGGTGAGTGTGGTGATCAACCATGAAATCTCTCCTTGCACCCAAATTGTCCAAACACTGTCTTCTTGATTATTATATTTTGTTCAGAACTGAGGATAGGCTTGCTTCCCTCTTGGAATAAAATACACAGGTGAGTGTTAAAGCAAGAGGGATGTGTCTTGGTTCTCTTTATGAAGCTTCCCTGCCTCCATTTGCCTAGGCAATAAGATTTGGCCACTCAGAGAATTAACCTTGGTTCTGCTTCCGGGGTGCTGTATGTGTCCTGTTTTGGACAGTGGGACCTCCCTGAAAGCCCACATTGTCATCCGTGTACTGCTGTCAGAGAAGCTCTAGGATTCCCACTGCTCTACCCCAACTCTGAGGACCCAAGACAGACCAGACTTTTGAAGATCGATCTCAGAGAGGAAAGGATCTCTCAAGAAAACATCCACTTAGTCTTTTCAGAGAGCACCAGTGGCTGCTACAAGGGGCCATTCTGGCCTCCCCTTCATTACACCTCACCCATCAGCTGAGCTGGGATACTGCCAAGACAGTCTCCTATAGAGTCAGGAGCATGCTAGCCCTTGGAAGAAAAAGTTCAGCTCTGGAAGATCTCCACTGTATAACAAGCTGAAAGGTCTGTCCCTAACCTAGATATGAATGTCAGGATTTAATCAGTGCTAAAGGTGCAACAATCAGTGAACCTTATCAGCAGCACAGGATCCACCACATTCATTGGATAATGACACCAGCTAACGCCAGCTGAGGTTAATTCACACACGTTCCCAACAACCAGCATCACAGCAATTAGTCCAAAGGTTGTTCCATGACAGATAATTTTAAACAGCATTAACCATGTCAAACTAAGGAAAAATGTCTTTTCTGGTTCCCCTCACAAGATTCTTTCATGTTCCCAAAGAGGCAAGTAAAGAAATAGTAGTTCCACACCCTTCACATAAAGGAAAGTAGGAGTCTATGCAATTTTGTGTAATAGTTTTAGCCCAAAGCTGCTAAACATACAGCAGTATACACAATTAGTTGTGAGACAAAGCAAAACCAAGCAAGCAATAACCCCTTATCTTGAGATGAGGACTGGTTTTAGATTGGACAACCAACAAAATACACTCATCCAAGATGACTGCAGGAGTGAAATAAAAAACCCAAGTTTTCCTATTGATATTGTATCCTAGGACAGGACAAAGAGGACATCACAAATTGAAAAACAGGGGAATTAGGCAGATAACCTGTAAAGCAAAGGAGATAGATGAAGAGTTATGGATCTACTTCGATTCAAGCAGAATCCCATGACTGATTAAGCCTGATGTCTAAAATACTTGCACAAAAGCACAGTTACTTGGAATCCTGAGAGCTCAGTGATGCTTGTCCAGGGTGACTTTGATCTTCCCCATGTATAGCCCAGACATTCCTAGCATAAGTCCAAGTGTTCAGCCAACACAGAGGTGCACAACTGTGCCCATCACACTGTGATCTGCCTGCTCACAGCTCAGCATCCAGTCTTAGCTGTGTCCAGCTTGGTCAGTTCCTTCTGACTGACTTCAAAAAAGTAACTTTAATTTCCAGAAGGACTCACTTTTATGAAACACATTTACACGGATTATGTATAAACAGTGGTGGCAGAGCAACAGAGTGACTGACCATTTCTACCTAGATCCAACTGTTGCACCACTTGAGCCCTTAGTGTCCTGTACACAAAGAAAATGCTCTGTAGCTCTGGCCTTTCCTCATAATCATCAAGCTGCTCAATATCACGCCAGAGCAGATCAGCCAGCAATCTGCTTTCAACCCACAAAATCAATCTCCTTGCTCTTCCACAGTACTTTAGAAAATGAAAAGTCCTCTTACCTGTTTCAATATGCTGCAGAAACTCCTGTGCTGTCACCCTCTCATGAGGCTGTAGGATGGGCTTGTACAGCTGTCTGGTTTTAGAGCTGTTTTGTTTTAAGCAGGAGCATTTGCTTATCAGAGTTAAGCATTCCTTGATGCCTTGCACCAAGTCAGAGGACATCCTCTGAACAAAGCCTACAAAGTCCCGCAGGAGCTGCATGCATCGTCCACATAGCTGACCCATTCTTGTTCCAACAGCAGCACAAAGCAAGAAGAAAAGGAAGGAGATGGAAGAAAAGTTTCTTCTTGATTTGTCTGCTTTTTGCACTAGCTTGCCTCCTCACTGTTTGTTCTGTCTTGCAGATGCTAACACCACACCATGTGCAGCTGCTGTAAGGCAGACAAGCTTCTGTGTCCAAAAAGCTACATTTCACAAGGCTGGATTCTGCGGATCTCCTAGAGTTCATAAATTATTATTTAAAAGGAGAGCACTGGAGGCACACTCAAACACCTTCGTTTGCTTGAAGAAAAAAAAAAAAATACGAACCTAAACACATTTCATGGAGAACTAATGGAGTTTAGGTCCTGGAGCATCCACCAAAGCCCGTATGAGGCTAGAAAAACTCTGGGATAATGTAAAACGCAACCTCAGTTTTTGTAAGGCAGCTTTCCACATGAAAGGTAGGCACCACCTTGTCTGCATGTGTACAAGCTGCAGCTACCAATTGAAGAGAGGAAGATTAAAAAAAAAAAAAAGAGCACGTGAACAGGTTTTTCCAGTTTCTGCTGAAGCACCGATCAGAACAAAGGAGCTGTTGGACAAACAACTCATAACTCAGTCACCTGAGACTTTGCAAATCAGCAAGAATAGAAAACAGAAAAGAAAAAAAAAAAGGACCATGGCCAAACGAATTTAGCACTGTTTTCCTCCTGTCAAGCAAGTCCTGCAGAGTGGGCTGGATAAGCTAGCAATGGGAGGATGCAAAACTTATCTGTGGTTTTCATGCAGAAAAAAAGTAGTAAAAGGAAAATGATCAGTTCCCCTTTTGCTTAATTCACCAGTCTGGTGCATGTGCCCACCCTTGGCTGAACAGTTTTACAAATGACCCTGGTTTAATTCTTGTAGCATGAAGTGATATTTGTAATGTTGAGGATTCCAGCAAAAACTGTTTTGATTCACGGTCACCTTAGTTAGGGATCCTGTAGGTACAGGTCTGCTGAATGTTGATCATTTTATTAACTTCTTATTCATAGATTTGGTGGATTTATTCTAACTATTGCATTTGATACATTTATTGCTAAGTTTTAGCCTCTGTCCTTTAATAAACCTTTCTTTTCTAAATAAATCATGTTTGAAAATCAAGCCTTTGTTCTGCACCCATCTCCAAACACTGATGAACAGGCTGATGCAAATCTCCCTGGTCTGTCCAACAACTGCTGTTTTTTCTCTTGATGTAATTTTCCCAAACACAGATACCACTTGTCACAAATAAGCCTACCTACACTGGTAAACCAAAAGATGAGACCTCTAATACAGAATGCAATTCATTACAGAGAACTGGGACTTTGATTTTTCTGGCTACTTCCTTGACCAGCTCTGCAAACCCATTGAGTTCTGATCTCTGTCTAGCTTCTTAATGTTATCAAAAGCGGGGCTAATATTTGTAGTTTTCTCACCATGTTTTCTGGATCCTTTCAGTAGGGGTCTTCTAAAGCATAGGGAACCCATGTGATTGCCAGGTCCTACTTCTGCCACCAGTTGCTCTTCACCTTTTGCTCATCATCTACCACCCTTCAGCTTTCATCCTAAAAGCCTGTTATCCATCACATGCTCCTTCTGTCTCTTGCTCTATTCTGTCTAATGGACTGTAATGTTTAATTGTGAGATTCTTAAAATGTACTTGAAAAAGTAAAAGTACTTGAACTGTACTGCACTGAGATGAGAAAAAAATAAGACTGTTTCAATGAAACATTTGCTAGTAATGACTGCATTTCTGTAATGTTCTTACGAAACATTTCAAAATGTATTGAGAACACTAAAACAGCTTTCCAATACATCTGTAAAGAAGGTATTCCCAAAAACAAGTTAAAAACAAGTTTCAGAGGTGCTGAGCTCTTGAAACTCTGTTTTAGATAAGTGGGAGTTAAAGAAGTGCATGACACCTAAACATTAGGTTGTAATTTGCCTGAAGGCATAAAACTCAGGTGTCCTGATACCTAGTTTGATGACTCAGGCAGGAAATTGTTTTCTGATTTGAAACAACTACTTGAAAGTCAGTGTAGAAGGCTGGTTTGTGGATCTTCAAACATACTCTGAAATCACAACAGCTGCTGTAAAGGTAAAGGTTGAAACTATAAATCCAATGTTTTTGATTGGTTTCACGACCTTGATAAGTTTCCTTATCTAATTGAATAAAATGTCAGCTTAGGTCTGCAGAAGAGGAAAAAAATAGTAGTACCATAATAATGTTAGACTATTTTTGCTTTTATTCTTGTACAGAACATATTTCAAATAGTCAGTGTCCCACAGTCCACATCTTGATTTTTGTCTCCAAAGGAAAAAAAAAATCTGTTCCTTTGTACAGTGTTAAAAAAAGCCTCTCCGAACCATTTCCATTCTGTTTGTGTGGAAAAGAGACTTCCAAGCAGTAACCTTACTGTGTGAAGGCTGTTTGGAATTCTGCATAAAATGCATTTGGAAGTTTAAATCTATTTGCCAAAGAATAGATGAATGCTGTAGCTAAATAGTACTTTCAACAGAAAGCTTCCACTGGTCCAGCATTTAATCTGCTGTGTAGCTTCTCTGCAAATGGCAGAAAATACTGCTTTTGGGCACAGTCCCTTAAGCATCTAACACTCACAGAAGGTTTATTTTGTTTTGAATCAAAACCAGAAAATGTAAAAAATATTCATCTACCATTTTGCTCATGCAGCATGTCACTGCTTGAACTGCTTCTTGTGACAGAAATTTCTTTATCCAGTTTAAAATGTTGCATAACTTTTGGTCGCTCAAAAGTTGACTGTCACTGGAGACATATACACAAATACGCTTTCTAGTCCTCTTTCATACATGGCCTAGGGCCTCTTCATGCTAACAAAGCCCCAAGCACCCTCAGGCTCTGACATAAATATTGGGGAAAAAATGGTATTTGAGCTACGGTAGCAAAATTTTAGCACCAGGTTCTGGATTTTAGAAATACTGTTATCCCTGTGGTTTTAATCAATGGAACAAGGATTTTTGCAAAGTGTAAGGGAGAGGCAGTGATTGAAAACTTACGTAGTCTTACTTGACTTGTGTACCAATCAAATAAGAAAACAGATACTTAAATGCTTAAAAAGCAGTAAATGGAAAGAATATAAACAACGCTGGTTACTCAACGTCTTTCTTCTAAGAAATTGAAGTAATTAAATTTGCATTTTATAAATTTGTCTCACGTAATTTTTTTATTGCAACTTTGTCTTATACACATTTCTTTCACGCTCTTCTCTCACCTTCCTGTTTAAGGGTGAGGAAAGCATGGTACAGTTTAGAAATATGTATGATGGCTGTGCATTACTGGTTGTTTAGCAACAGACGTGATTCAAAAGGTTGTAGCTCCCCTAATGCCTAGCAGGTCTTTACTGTGTCCATACCTGCAGCTGAGGCCTCCTCACTTGTACCAATTCAGTGCTCTTTAAACTGGATCTATGAAATCTTGTGACTATAAAATATCAATAGAAGACTATCAATAAACCGAAGGGCTTATGTTCGCAAAATGGACCTACCATTAACAGGATAGTAGAATAAAATATAGAACTAGAAAAAAATGATTGGGAAAGCAGAATAATTGTAAATTCTGAGTCTAATGTGTGCAACCTACATTACTACTGAGCTCTTTTACATATATGTATGTATATACACATACACACATATACATGTATCTATATGTGTATATATACACAAAATACATATAATATACATTAAAAAATAGACGTGTGTGTGTGTGTGTGTGTGCGCGCGTGTGTACATATTCACTGTTATAAATTCAGGAGGAATTCAGCTGAACATAAACAGACTACAGTCATTCAAGCAGGGAGGAAGCCAGATGTGAGGACTTGATAGATAGAGATTTGTGAAAATCTGCCAGGGGTTACTTCATTGCAGAGCTTTGTGGGCATTCACTGCAATTTCTATAGAGTATAAAGGAAGTTGTTCTCACTGCATCTAATTCCTTGGCTGAGGTATTTGCCCATCCTCCTTCAGAGGGAGAGTGCCATCTACTGAAGCATTCCTTTGCACAGCTCCCTTGAGCCTTGTCCCACTCACAGACTGACAAAATCTATTCAAAGGGGTTGTAAAATTGAACAAGGTTTTAAAAGGAAAAGCAGCTGCTATAGATGTGAATCTCTGTTCTAAAGTGCCAGCTGCACCTAAAGAACCAGACCAAAGATGGTAAATACAACCACTGACTTGTGCAAGCCTGTACTCCAGCTTTTGAAGAGATTAAAGACAACCTCACTCTGGGTTTCTTCATTCCTAATAAATCCTTGGAACTGAGATTACACTACCACTTTGTAACTCTTAGGAGTGGCATTCCCTGAAGGGACAATCCAGTTTCACTCTGACTATCAACCATGGACTTTCCTACTGATTCCTGCTTTTTGTGTTAGAGCTCACAAAATGCACAACTACTCAGCCAACTCACTGAATAGTGAGAACACCTGATAACAGTCACCAGGAGTCTGGCTTGGGCCAGTAATGACACAGTATTATTGTACTGCTTTGTCTTGATGTATTTTCCATTGTCTTGAGCTCCATACTTTGTTGTAAATTTTCTGGACTGTTGCTGTACTCAAATAAAGCAGCAGTTTGTGTCATGGTCAGAGCTACTGTCTCCTATGATACTAATGAGCACATAAATGGAGTTATTCTTGGTATTTTTTATTGCTTTGTAGCAAAAGATAGTGTCTCTCACAGCTCAGAGGTGCCCACATACCTTAGAGGTTTGAACAAATTGTATAAAAAGAAAGTTAAATTTTACAAGGTAAATTAACACACAAAGTCATGGAATCAGAGGGCAGGGAGACTTGTCAGGTTGTGTTTCATATGAATACCCTTAGAAAACCACTGATTTGATGTGTTTCAAAGCACAGGTGCATGTCCTTATGCTTTTGCTACCAAGGGGCTCACCTGAAGAATCATACAGCCCATAGCTCAAATGTCATGTTTGGCAAGACAGGGAGTGAACAAAACTTTGAAAGAACTTGCGTTATTTGTCATTAGGCAAATATATTTGCCAAAACCTTACGATGTATTTTCAGAAAGTTTTGCATTGTAGTTTGTTTTTTCCATCTGGGCACATAGTATGTTGTCTTAAATACAATAGAGAACTGAGAGTAGAAGTCTTTCTGTATGACACATCCCCATGTATCTTATTTCGGCTTATGTCCAACAAATCTTTGTTGGTGCCAATGAGATTGAGTGCACCCCCAACAAGTTTGCCACCAACACCAAGTTGAGCAGAGTGGTCAACACACTGGAGGGAAGGGATGCCATCCAGAGGGATCAGGATAGGCTTGACGTAGGCCTGTATGAACCTCATGAAGTTCAACAGGGCCAAGTGCAAAGTTAACCCCACTGTTTTTATTTCAGCATCAACTACTCGTTGGTTGCTGTCTCCATAGAACGCTACACTTCAAAAAACTTAATAGCCAAAATAAAAAGATCTAATCAGTACATCACTTTCCCTACACATGAAACAGCAAACCAGTATTTGGGGATTATATCTCCTTCTCATCTTCCATGCCTTTTTCCTTCCATCAGTTGCTTTTGGCTGCCTCCCAGTCATTGTCCCCAGAATTTAAAAAACTCACGTCAAAATAGCATGTGTGTCCCTTCCTATTTTTTTGTAGTGGGTTGTTTTTTGTTTCTTGCCTCAAAAAGAATAGGCAATAGCCTTTCAAAAAATAAATCAGCTGTGTAAGATTCAAGCAGCGTGAATTGCTCATCAACGCTCTCAAGTAAATGGTGTGAATCTTGGGGCTGTCCTGTGCACGGCTAAGAGGCGGACTACATATGGGTCCCTTCGAACTCAGAACAGTCTGTGATTCTGTGAATTTTAGGACTTGGCCAGCCTCCACACACCTCTTCTTGCATCAGTCAATGGCTGCTCACTCGCAGCCCTCGGCTGCACCTTTTCGGTAGTACAGAAACCTCTCGGGCGCGCTTTCCCCGAACGTGGCGCTGCTGTACCGCAACCAAGCGACGGCCGCCCGCCTGCTGCAAAAGGTGCTGCAGTAAAGCGCCGCGGCACCGCCATCTCCCTCCCGGTGCGTGGAGCACCGGCTGCCAATGCCGCTGGATGCCGAGCCGCTGCCTGCGCTGCGCCGCGCTACGCACACAGCCCCTTCCAAGCGACTCCTGTGCATGGATGCGCACCCCGCCCCACAGGTAACCAGGCAACGGCCGGAGGGGCCCTGCGTCTCGCATCTCTTCGGGGAACGAGAGGATACGAGGCGGCAGCTTTTAGCCGCGGTGGTGCAGAGGGGAACCGGGGGCCACAGCGGGCGGGAGACGGAGCTCTCGGGCATGGGGCAGGGACACAGCCCGGCGTGGAGCAGGGACACAGCTCTGCGGGGGCGGGCGACCGCCAGCCGCCATCTTGCTTGCGGATGGGTACCCGAAACCAAGATGGCGCTCAGGCGTTGAGCGCGGGGCTGGCGCTTCCCCGCCCATAGCGGAAGTGACGATTCGGCGGCGGCAGCAGCCCCCCCCCCCTTCCCCCCGGTGGTTTTTGCTTTTCCCCGCGGGCTTCGCGTCTCTTCCTGCGGCGAGGCGGAAAATGGCCGCCCGGTTACCCTAAGGGAGCGGGGCTGCCGGGAGTTCCGCCCGCCAGGTGAGGGAAGGGCGGAGGTAAAGGGGCTGCGTGGAGGTTTGGCGGGGCGGTGGCCCCGGGTTGGGGGGAAGATGGCGGGGGGAGCCTGAGGGGGGAGCAGCCCGGCCCCGCCCCCCCCCGACCGCGCGGTGCTCGCGCGCCGCTCGCGCGCCGCGCTGTCCCGCCTTCCCCCGCCGCGTGACCTCGGCGCTCCGCAGCCATTATCCCGATTATCCCGATTATCCCGCGCCAGCCGACGGGAACGGGACGGGAACGGAACGGGCGGTCGCCGTCACCGCCCTGACGCGGGCCACCGCTTCCCGCGGGAGCCGGACCGAGCCGGTGTCGTTCCTCCCTGCGCCTGGACGGCGCCCCGGGAAGCGAAGGTAGAAGGGGAAGGGGCAGTGGGAGGGGGCAGCGGAGTTGCCTTGGAGGTGTTCCGCGGCTCCCGGAAACCTGGCGGAATGGGGGTGTGGGGGTGTGCGGGGAATGGGCGGTCCGCCGGCCCCGTTGGGCCTCCGCCAGGGGTGTGCGGCCTGAGGGAGGCAGGAAGGCCCGAGGGGATGTGGCTGTACAACGCTGGTTACGGGAATGTTAAATTTCCCCGTTATCCTTGTGGGTGTGACGCTGAAGAGGGAGACGGTGCCGGAGAGAAAGGATGCTTCCCGGTATTGGATCAGCCTTTACGGTCGTTGGAGGAACTTCCCTTCGGGCATGGCTGTGGTTCAGGCGCTTGTGCCTGAAGTACCCCACGCCTCCCTGCGCCTTTCCTGCTCTGATTGCAGATGCCCGCAAAACCCCGTGAGGGGCCGCAGTGGGTTTTATGCCCCTTGCCGAAAGGGCCTATTGTGTTCCCAGTGTTGATCGTACTGTACGATGCAACCATTGCAGGATCGTTCCCGTTATTTCCCCTTTGCTTTGTAAACCCCCTGCTTTTCGCCTTTAATTCTCTGAAAATCAGATTCTTGTATGTCATGTTGATCCTTTACGAAGTCAGTACAGCCCATCACTTGTTTATCTCGGAGATCAAAGTTTTGTTCTTAAAGGAGCAGTTAAATTTTACTCCAGAAAGACGTGAGGGCATGCAAAACTAAAGGTGCTCCTGACGCTGCAAGCAGTCACCGCTTAAGCAATGCAAATGTATAAAAATATCACTTAGAATAGTTGTTCTTGGTGTGGGAGGGATTGGTTAAACAGCGTGGAGTTGCAGGAAAATGCTGTCTAGCTGTTGTCTTTCTCCTCCCTCCTCCTCGCCCTCCTCTCTGATAATCACGTTGTTTTGGACAAAAGTGGGGCAGATGAGAACGGGGTAGTGGCTCTGGCGCTGAGGTGTGCTCCGAGCATGCAGCTTGTGGCAGGGAGAGTAGGAATTGCACCTTCCCAGTCGTCGCTTTTGATGTTGAGTGACAGGCCGTGCTGAATGGCCGGACGAGGTTCGATGTGTTACATATATCGGTGCTTGGAGCGTGAGTGCCTCTCTCCTGAGCAAGGCTGTAGTGGGCCAACCCGTGTGGAGCAACTTCTCAGGTGAAGGCTGTGGCTGACAGAATCCTGGGGGCAGGAGGTAGGAGCACGTACCATGAAGAGGGGCCTGTTTGCATTGAGGATGCAGAAAACTTGGAGCAATCGTAGGTATCTAGAAAAAATCAGCAGGGAGCTGTTTGGAGCTAGAGTGCAGATACTTGGATGGATTGTATTCAGGCTGGTTGTCAAGGAGAGATAATGCTGTAGGGTGTGTGGAATGCCAGAGAACATTTGGGGTTTGTTTACAGGTAGTGGAGGTAGGTGAAGGAAGCTACTGAAGAAAGTGCTCTGTTTGTGTGAGAGTTTCTCCCAAAGGTATTCCAAAAAAGCACGTTGCTGGCTTCTTCATTGTGCTGGCACTGGCCTCGTGCAGCTTTGTGGTAAATGGGATCTGGGAGGTGATGTGCCTGAAAAGGCAGCTTTTGTCCAGAATAGTTTTCTTATGGATCGCTGCTGCAGCCCACTAAGCGCCTCTGAGAGTATCAGTCTTGGAACAAATGAGGGCGGGAAGATTGCCTTCTCTGCTGCAGCAATTTGTGTAGTTCATCGAAGAGATTGTGGAAACCATGGTTTCCACAAGGGCATATGAAAACACAGTGTGTAAAACAGTGTGTAAAACATATGCACAGAAATAACAAAGGCAGTCCAAAACAGTATGTGTCCAAAAGCAGCTAATTCCTTTTTGTGTATGGACACATTTCTTAGACACTTTGGTTTCTTTGTTTTTTAGTTAGAGGAGAAACGTGGTTTTGTTTGCCAAGAGTATTACATAAAAGACGGCTAACAATCATATGACAGTTTTGCAGAGGTGATTTTCCTGTTACTAGGATGCTGTTTTTTGACTAAATTTACAAATATTTTGTTTTATTTTCTATATAGAAATTAATGAATTGGGGAGAAAAGGTGCCTTTGTATGTTTTACTTTTTCCATTATATTTCCAGTATATGAAATGGGGGAAATAATGCTTCCCACCTCTTATTTGTATATAACAAGATAGTTTGGGCAAATTTGCCATGGAATCTTAGTATATGTAGGAATCCAAGTCACTGATGATTCAAGTAGGATGGGTTTAAGTGACTATGAAATGCATTCTATTCTTAGGTGTGATGTGCCACTGCTACAATTGTGGACATCAAAAAAAAAAGGGGAGAGATAGTGGATAAGAAAGCACAGCAGATGTGCAAGCACTGAACGGATGACTTACAGTTCTGTCTCGTTAAGACTGACTTTCTTTATTTCAGTAGGTGTATTATGAGAAACTATTAAAAATTCTGTGGAATTTCTTGAAGACTGTCCTATCCCCTTTTGTGTTGTCATGGTTGTGTAATTGTCCCGTCTTTTGAAGCTTGAATCTCTGAATGAAAACGCATTTTGGCAACAGCTTGTGAATTACTTAAACAAGATTTTGATTTAAATCTTCCTGACAGCTCTCAAGTAATGTTTAAGCAAAAGAAATACGGACTACTAAAGAGCTGTAGATGTAGGGTAGCTAAAATAATAGAGCTAAGAGGAAGCAGTGTTTTGCTAATGTAAGTGGGTGTAACTGTCCTAAAATGTCTTAAACTTACATGTGATGTATAACTTGTAAAATGGCTCAAGAGATGTGTTGTATCTGCAGTCTGTGTACTCTGATAACAAACTCCAACACCAGCAGTGTAGTGAAGACTCCTAAAAATAATATATAAAAGGAATTGGATACCATTTTCCTTGTCCTTTTTATTTTTTTTATTAAACGTAGCAAATGCTGACAGTGTCACTCACTTCCTCCTTACTGTGTTGCTTGTGGTGGGATAAGTCCGATTCTGTTCTGTATATTGTTTTTGCTTGATGGTCACACTTGCTGGTCACGATTGATTGAAGACAAAGATCCTGTTGTTTTTTGGGTTAAGAAACTTTTCTGAATGTGATTCAGTAACTTGACAGATGGTGGATTAGCCAATTTTCAGAAAAAGTCCTGGTTTCTGTGTTAAGTCTTGGTTGTTAGGGTGTGTTTGGTTTTGGTTACTTTGACTTTGTGTGTTTATTTTGATGGGGTTTTGTTTGGGTTTTGGTTTTTTTTTGGTTGGTTGGTTTTTTGGTTTTTGTTTTGTTTTTAAAGCTGCTTGCAAGTACTGTTAAAAAGCTTAAATACCACCAAGTTTGTTGCTTCTGAAGGCTATGCCAAGCTGGTTTCAGGGAAGCTTTGAGTTTGTGGTGCTGCCAAAAGAAGCAGTCCTGCCTGGCTGCTATTTCAGTTTCCCTGTGTTGGCCCAAGTGTTTGTGGGCTGTGTAATGAACCATATAAAAAAATTGTACTGAAAGTGATCCAGTATGTGGGTGCAGAAATACTTAGACTGGCATAAGGGAGATCATCAGGAATGTGAGGAAACACAGGATAGGACAGATGGGACTGTTTCTTTAAACTAGCGGAGCCACCTTATTCTCATGGCTTTATTTGTAAAATCCAGATATTTTAACATGGCAGTGAAATAGTTGAGAGCTAGGCATCTCCTTTCGGTTATTTAGGATGGAAAGCAAGGGAAAAAGAAGCTTGAGTGGAAAAGGAGTGTGTGGATTAAAGCCCTGGTGTTTCAGGTACAAACCATGTTCCTAGCAGTCGTGGTCCTCTCTTCAAAATGCTGCATGTTAGTGATGACACCTTGTGTCACACTGTTGATGCACATCCTTGGCTGAGCGTACCTGTCTTCTGAGGGAGCAACAAATGGTGCTTAGGAGCTCTTTTTCATTGTCCTTTACTCCTTGTGCCCTTACTTGACCTGGTGTAGCCACTCCAGACTGGCCATGAGCAGGGAGAGGCTGTGGGTGATTTCATTTGCTGCTGTGAACCAGGATGTTGTAGGTGTGATGCTCTGAGGAATGTGTACTTTTTCTGTGGAAGTGTGCAGCATGTAGGAGCTTACTATTACAGATGGCTGTTTTCTTATATATTCCTGTTACTACCACAGTTCTTTTCTAAGTGAGCTTCAATAAAGGTTAATAAAATTTTAAATTCTTGCATACTGTAAGAATATTTATGCAGACCAAAAAAATCCCAGCTGTGTGGTCTTTTCAGTTCTGTTCCTAAGTATCAGTGTTGTTTGCATAAGTGGGTCTTGTGTGTCAAGGTTTTATCTATTACAATTAAATGGAAACAAAAGCTGCCACTAGTTAAATGTTTTTTATTTGGTCATTACAGCTTTCTATTCATAGTTCTTTTTTTTTTAAGAAACATTATATCCGTTCTCTTCTTAAACAAAATTAAATGGGAAAAGAGTGGCAGATACGTTTTAGCTGCCAGGGTTGGATGTGGTATAGCCAGTGTCTTGTTTAAAAACAAAGAAGTGTGGCTATTTTTCACTTTTGCCGGTTGCTAGAAAAGATTTCTAAGACTGCAGAACTGACTACCAGAGTTTGAGTTATGATAATTGAAGATCTTGTCTTCTGCTTAGAGGTTTTAAAAGTGAAGTAACTATCTTGTTCTATATCCCCAGGATCTAAAGATTTGTCTGAATTAGGATTTTTTATTTCAGCTAACACCAGTTTAAGTCAGAAATATAGATTATTTAAGTATTCACTTTAAATCTTGGCCTGAACTTGAAGTTTGTATTGCTTTTTCTGTACTAGACTTCTGAATGCCTTCATTACCCTTTACTGGCTAATACCATCTCGCCTTTTGTCTAGACAAAATCTGAAATGGTCCGATACACTACTGTGCTCCTTCGGAGACTCATGCTTGCTGATGATGAGAAGTAAAAACTTAATCTTAATAAAGCATATATTTTGTAGAAATTGGAAATATCTTGGTCACTACTAGTGAATGGTAAGTGGACTTTTGAAAGCAGTGTTTATGAACACAAATGCTACATTTCTTCTTTTAGATGAAGAAAACACCTATGAACAAGTGTGAAAGTGTCTTTTAGGAGCAGTCAATGTCTTATGCCTTTGGATTTAATTAATTGAATTGTTGAGCTGCAGAATTTCTGGGAATGCAGCCTGTCTGTAGTGAACGGGGATAAAATTCCTGTTTTGTTGCTTGAGTGGAATTGAAAAAGGTGCTTAATGTTGAGTCAGACTACAAATGTACATTGTCTTAAGGCTTGGAGGTAATTAAAAACTGAGGCCGGTGAAAAATTCATACATTGCAGACTGGTTTTGTTATTAGAGTTACGCTTCCTTTCTGCTTAACTGTAAAAGAGCTAGTTTTTGAAGATGTTGGCTCTTCAGGTGAAATCGTATATGTATGCATTTTAGTATAACTTGTTTAGAGTAAGGCTTCTGTAGATATTGCAAGAGAAATGTAAAGATAAAGCTTTCACTTTTGGCTTAAGTTCTCATCCCAGTTTTTTTTTTTCCAATAGGTTAGCTCTAGTGAATGCACAGATGTGTGCTAGAGCTCAAACTGGTCTAACAGTTTGCCACTGTCCTTTTTGTCTTCCTCTTTCTGGCTGCATGCTGTTATTTGCTCCATAATCCAGCTCAGTTTGGCCCTTCATTAAGCTGCTTTGATAACCTAGTTATATGACAGTGGTTTCTAGGTATCAAGAGCTGGTCACTGGAGGACCTGAAGGCTGTCAGGGCTGTTGGGAAGGTGAGGATAATGTGTTACACAGCCCTGTTACCAGGGCTGATGAAGGAGTGGTCATGTGTGGAAGGGGAGTAGGATTTGCCACTTGACAGTGGCTGGTTCTTGAGCTGCTCCAGTCTTAGTTTGCAGCATCATGGAGTCCGAGAGTAAATTTGCTGTTTATTATGTGTTGTCTTTTCATGATAAACAGATTAATGTTTGAACCCATTTAAGCAAAAGGGTGCTGCCGTTTAGGAAATGTTCATGTCTTTGACAGTCTCACTTTTTGTTCTATAGGGATCAGTATTGCTGAAAGCACAAATAGAGAGTTTTGAAATAATTGCTTCATTGACACCAACTAACAGTTTGAGGTAAGTTTAGCTTAATTCTTTTTTAAATGTTCTGATTGAACTCAGCTATCGGAAATTCAATCTTCTTTTGCTTTCCTAAAATTTATACTTACAATAAGAAGCTGCAGTATATAAAACTATCTTGTAAAGATCAACTGTACTTGTC
Source organism: Falcunculus frontatus (assembly GCA_013398115.1). NCBI lineage: Eukaryota > Metazoa > Chordata > Aves > Passeriformes > Falcunculus > Falcunculus frontatus. The sequence goes on along the minus strand of VZRV01001399.1, from coordinate 1,017,101 downwards.
ACACATAGAATGCAAATAATTTTAAACTGAGATTGGGTTATATTGTAGACATTTTACATCTGATGTTTGGTTTGATAATTACTTGTAACAGAAAAACACCCCACCAGGTTTTGTTTTCTGTCATTCTTGGAAAACTGGCATGTCTTAAACAGTTTTAAAGGTCTAAATTTATGTTGCCTATAAGTATTGATCCTAAGATTACAAGCCATTTTCTGTAAGTTTAATTGAACTCAATGAATTAGAAAATACCTTCTGAGTATAGGTTCTGCAAATTTGCTTTTTAGTGGAAGGAGCCAGTAAAAAAGAGTGTTCAACATACTCTTCCTGTCGAAGGTAAATTGTTTTTTCTGGGTTACATGGAAGGCTAGTTTAGGTTCAGTTTTTTCTGGGTTAGTTTCAGATGAGGTTACATCTCTGAGGCCATGCAAACTCTTGTGGAGAAAGTCATATGGGGCAGGAGGAACCAGTTGATGGGGAAAAGTTGGTCTGCTTTTCTCTTTTGGGTTCTCTTAGATGTGTCTAAAGTCTCTGTAATTTTGTTAACTTTAATTTAAACTCTAATGTTGTTTTTGTCTTTACATAATTGAAATACCACCCAGGTAACGAGAAAGATTATATAAGGTACCTTGTGACAGAAAGTGCTTATTTTGTTGAGCTTATATTTTTGATATGGTAATTTTAGGCTTTAAAGCCTGTTTGCAATACAAAAGGTAAATGTTTGGTTTTTTCCATTTCTGTTTTAATTATTATTAAGCAATGATTATTGAGCATTCAAGGCCTGAAAATGTGTAGTTACTTGTTCACAGTTTGTATTCAGGTTGTCTAATGTGACACTTTTTTTTTTTTTTTTTTTTTTTTTTAAAGCTGGGCAATTTCAAAAGAAAATGGTAATGGGTCAAAGTTTTTATTAATTAAATTGGGGATTTTTAGCCACTGGTCCGAAAAGAAAAGGAAAAGGTGTGTATTTTTTTATGGTTAGCACTAATTCTAAATATCTATTATGACTGTACATAAGAAGAAATGATAGTTTATTATGAATTACTTTCTCATTGATTTATAATCAGTTGTAGTTTTCGTAGCCTAATTTGTGCTGAAGCATGTTGAATCTTGTTGCAAGCCATATTGTTTAACTAATTGTTAAAAATCTTGAAGTTGGCCGTGCATTTTACATGTAGATTCAAAAGCAAGGTTAATCTAAAAAGAGGCAGGATGGGCGTCTTAAGCAGTGGAAATTCGGATCAGAGTGAGTAGCTTTAGTACATATGGTTAAGAGAAATATTACCTGTGGGTCAAATTAGCAACTGCCGGACCAAAGATTTCAGGGCTTTTCTTTGCTCATGTAAAAGGTGCATTGTAGAGGACTGTAAAGTCCTCCTGGGGAAGGAACAGTGCATTGGAAATGCAAGGGAGCTACAAACTACACAATAGCTAGAAATTTGTTATGATATATTAAGATGTCCAGAGTTATATTATTCTTGCCTTAATTTGCAGAAATGTTTCGTTTTCTGCTGCTTCCTCTCTCCTGCAGGATCCGTGTGCATTTGAATCTGGAAAAACCTTTACTGTTACACTTCATCTTTTCAGAGAATGTGTGTACACTGCAGCAATGTTAAATTCTTTAAAATGTGTTTGAGCTTTTAATTTACTAAGAAATGTACTTATGTTGTCTCCAAAGCTCTTTTTGTTTAGCAAATGCTATACTACTTTCTAGTACTGTCATTTTAGTATATGCAAATTTTGTTCATTTACATAATTCACATGAACTCTAAATAGTTGCTTCTGGTTTTTTTCCCTCCTCTCATTGCTTTTCCTTTTGGAAAGGAATAGATCTACTGGCAAAAATGGGTCGATCTAATTCTAGATCACATTCTTCAAGATCAAAGTCCAGATCTCAGTCCAGCTCTAGGTCAAGATCGAGATCACATTCAAGAAAAAAGAGATACAGGTAAGTTGACATCATACTGCATGAAAAGGTGATTTGGTATGTTAGTTTTCCATTTCTGGAAAATGTTTTTCACTTGCATGGTGCTGTGGCAGAAGTGAGCCTGGTATCTTAGTGAGCCTGGGATCTTACTTCATTTCAGGCAGTAGGTAGACTGCTTTGAGTATAATTTCTGTTATTTTGTTTAATTTTTTTTTTCCCTTTTCCTATATCTCAAGATAACTTCAGAATGCTAATGTTTCTTCATGATTTCTGGTCTGTTTGTTTCTTCCCTTCCCCTTTACGTGATGTTTTCTTCATCCAGTCTCTTTCCCTGTAATTTGTTATGTATTTCTCATTAACCTTTTCATATCTGAAGTAACTTAAGGCTTCAGTAGACAAGTTTTGCTGTATCTTGCCTTCTCAGTTGCCTCCAGCATCTTCCTCATCTTACTTACTAGTGGACATCACCATCTCCCATAAAAGAAGTGGGTCAATTGAATGTTTACTGCCTCAGCTGCTGCTATCCACAGGCTGGCATATTAAACTGGGGGTGTCAGTCCCTGTTCCAGGCTGTGAACTGTGGTGGCTGAGAAACTGAATGCCATGCTCCCGAGTGGTGATAAGCTTTTAGTAAAATGGCAGGGGAGGCCTCTGGTGGTGTCTTAGTCATGTGATGCCAAGTTTCACAGTTCTTAGCAGTATAGATGTGTTTATTATAATGAATATATTACAGAAATAATAAAGAGAAATTGTAGAAGTTACTTTAAGACCAGGAGTCTGCATCCTTTATCGTTCTGACTGCATTTGAGAAATCTAGCATTTCGTGTCAAGGCACTTTTTTTTTCCCCAAATGTTTTAGTTGTTAAATATTAATGTTTGCTTTTTAATTTTAGTTCTAGGTCTCGGTCAAGGACGTATTCCCGATCTCGGAGCAGAGATCGTGTTTATTCTAGAGATTATCGCAGAGATTACAGAAATAATAGAGGAATGAGACGTCCTTATGGTTACAGAGGAAGAGGTAGAGGGTATTATCAAGGAGGAGGTGGTAGATACCATCGTGGAGGTTATAGGCCTGTGTGGAACCGAAGACACTCCAGAAGCCCTAGGCGTGGCCGTTCACGTTCCAGAAGTCCAAAACGAAGGTCTGTGTCTTCCCAGAGGTCCCGGAGCAGGTCTCGTCGATCTTACAGATCTTCCAGGTCCCCAAGGTCCTCTTCATCTCGTTCTTCATCCCCATACAGCAAATCACCTGTCTCTTCCAAAAGACGCGCGTCTCTGGAAAAGCAGGCAAAGAAAACTGAAGGGGCTCCTTTGCAAGACAGTCCCTTGAAAAATAAATCACAAGATGAACAGAAAGATACATTTGAACATGACCCATCAGAGTCTCTTGACGATTTTAACAAATCATCAGCAGCTTCTGGCGACATTTGGCCTGGCCTTTCAGCGTATGACAACAGTCCAAGGTCACCCCATAGTCCTTCTATTGCCACCCCACCTAGTCAGAGTTCATCTTGCTCTGATGCCCCTCTACTTAGCACAGCCCACTCAGCAAAGGATACACCTCAACATTCCCATTCCATTCAGCATAGTCCTGAGAGATCTGGCTCTGGTTCTCTTGGAAATGGTTCTAGCCGCTATAGTCCTTCCCAGAATAGCCCATTGCATCATATCCCTTCAAGGAGAAGCCCTGCAAAGACAATCCCATCACAGAGTGCCCCCCGTGAGGAGGCTCGAGTGCGGTCGTTTTATCCTGAGGGTGGTGAACAGGAAACTGCAAAAGGTGGAAAGTTTATGAAAAGGTAAGAACCAAGTTGTAAGCCTACTGTTGCCTCTTAAAAATGCTAATCCATTAAAGAGTTTTGTAAAGGTCATCACTGTACCTTGGAAAATGCATTATGGAACGCTAGTAATACTGGTCTGGTTGGAACTGAACTTGAATGATACATATGCCTTTTCCTGCTAAGATGCTTCAAGGTCTTGACTGTTGGCTGTTAGAGATAGGGACATGTATCCTTGAGGAAGAATTGGTTTATGCTTTTCCTTTATGGTTTATTTTCTTGTACTCAATTTTTTACTGTTAAGAAAAATCTTAATTGGAGTAGTGCATCAGACTTGCTGGCTTGATAGTGAACTCTGTTCAGGTATTTCAAAATTTTAATGCTTCATGTAGTTTGAAGTGCAAATATTCTGGAAGTCTAAAAATGCCGGTGTTGTGCAGTAATTTCTCTATGTTGACATAAACAGCATCAATTGCTAATTGTGTGGTGCAGTATGACAACTTTGATGTCTTGAATTGCATTACTTATCAAAGAGGGTAGGTCTTGGTATTCTTGGAATATAATGCTGTTGATGAGAAGGAAGTTCAGTATATATTTTCCAATAAATGTAAAATTCTTCAATTTGTTCTTAAAAAGTTTGACAGTAATTTTTGAAAGTTGTAAAAATCTTACTGGCATTAGACTGTTTCTTTCTAATGTGACTAGTGCTTCAGTGGATTTCTTCTAAAATGAAGTAGTGAGAAAAGTTGTGGCTATACTATATGGGCTTGATTGTAGGCTTTTAAATTAATTTGTGTAGTCAGTGATTTATTATGTAAAAAATTACTGCTTAGGAGACCAAAAATACAAGTCTTGGATTAGATGTGTTGGAGTTGGTGAACATATTAGAACCTGTGTGAACATAGCATACAGATAAGGCAGTGGCTGAAATAATTGGTATGTTTCTGTGTTTAGGAGAGCTGCCTTCTAAGAGTTCCCTGCTTGTACACAATATAGTGAATGCACTAATCCTGTGCCAGATTGTGGAATTATCTTAGTAATGTGTAGGATCTTGAAAATAATTCACTTTTCTTTTACGGTACTACTTAAAACTCTTTCAGTAAAAGAAGTGCAAAAATGAATTGAAGTCTGAATTTTCAAACTTCATGTGAATTTGATGGAAAAAATTGCTAGTGTCAGAGAATGTGAAACTGGGTACTGATTAAGAAAACAAACCGAGTAAATGTCTAGGCATTCTACAGATAGGCATTATATTTTTCAGATGCCTCCATTAGTGCATAAATGACAATGGATACAGTGTTAATGGTGTGCCAAGCATTGCATGCTAAAATTAATTGCTTGGAGGAGTGTGTTTTCACCTTCTTCTTGGTGTGGTATTGACACGAAAGAGGAATGCAAGTGAACTGGAATGAATGCAATCCAGAGTTACCAGTCTCTTCTTTGCTATCCACAGGTACACAGATGAAGAGTCTAGAGTATACCTGCTTGATAGGGGTAATACCAGGGAGAAGGAGGCCCAGAAGGAGAGAGGATCAGAAAAAGGGAGGACAGAGGGAGAAAGGGAATGGGAGGAACAGGAAGCTTTAGATTTTTTCGTTGATAAAGAAACTGGGAAGGAAAAGTTTAATGACTCTGAAGGGGAGGACACAGAGGAGACAGAGGATTACAGACAGTTCAGAAAGTCTGTCCTGGCAGATCAGGGTAAAAATTTTCCTACTGCATCTCACCGGAATGCTGAGGAGGAAGGAACCAAATACAAATCTAAAATATCAATCAAGGGCAATAGAGAGAGCGATGGATTTAGAGATGAGAAAAGTTATAAGCTTAAAGAGACTGGCTATGTAGTGGAAAGGCCTAGTGCAACAAAAGATAAGCACAAGGAAGAAGACAAGAGTTCTGAGAGACTAATGATGAAGAAAGAAACTCAGTCACCTGAGCAGGTAAAGTCTGAAAAGCTCAAAGAACTCTTTGATTACAGTCCTCCTCTACACAAGAATCTGGATGCGAGAGAAAAATCCACCTTCAGAGAGGAGAGCCCACTTAGGATCAAAATGATAGCCAGTGACTCCCATCGTCCTGAAGTTAAACTCAAAATGGCACCAGTACCTCTTGATGATTCCAATAGGTAAATTATTCCACTTTACAGTGTGGTTCTCCAGCTGCCTGCAGTGCTGTTTGTATTTATTTAAACTAGTGGTTTCTTTTTGTGTGTCTCTCTTGTTGTTGATGCATTTTAGACCTGCTTCCTTGACTAAAGACAGGCTGCTTGCTAGCACACTTGTCCATTCTGTCAAGAAGGAGCAAGAGTTCCGATCCATCTTTGACCACATTAAGTTGCCACAGGCCAGCAAAAGCACATCAGAGTCATTTATTCAGCACATTGTGTCCTTGGTTCACCATGTCAAAGGTATGTATTTAATTTATTGTACTGAATACGTACATGTCTGACAAGTTTATTTAAGTCTATTTACTCTTTCTAGTACGGGAAGATTTCAGGCCTCTTCTAATGTTGGCTTAGCCAGACTTTCTTCCTGTTAAGGTATGCATGAAGATAGTTAGAAAAATAATAGCCACAGAAACTAGGACAAAAAACCCACAAGGAGGGTAGAGTATAATAGCAAGTATTCTATGTTTCTGGATAAATTTTTGAGCCTAGGTAGCATAGAAAGTTTGAATTTCTGCAGTGTAGTTTAAACATACTACACTGGTCAATTTTTCTAATTTTATTTTAATGACTCTAACATACAATTTTGTATTAAATGTTGCAGTGTGGGTCGACAGATGTCTTTTCACTGTAAATACAATGGCATTCCTTTTGGAGCACCCTAGAGGTCGTTTCCAGATTCTTAATAGAAGGGGTTTTTTTTCTCAGTAAGATGTAAGAAAAATTGTATATTAAATGATAGTAAAGTTCATGGTGATAATATGTTTTATTCCTATATGACAATATTTTCAGGAATTTCACTTACAGAAACTTGGCAGTGGCTAAATAAACCTCCATTAAATGGGTTATACACTAATTATTTTCTGGTATAACAGTAGTAGCTGTTTTCTATAAACACCAAGAAAAACCCTCAACAAACCAAGTATAACAAGTCCTCCCTCAAAACCACTGAAATCCAAACCTAAACCATCAAAATAGATACATTTTGCTTGGGTCACATATCCTCTGAAGTTTTTTGATGGGAAAATAGATAAACTCCTAAAATCCCCTGGGGATGTCTGGAGTGTTCTTTAAATGCTTTTTTTCTATAGCACTAGCTTTGTTTCACTGGACTGTTGTCTTGCTGTTGTGTTAAATGTAACTGAGATATTACAAAGCTGGTGAAAGTAATTTTGCCGTATCATCATAGTAAAGGGGTAGTGTGGAAAAATTAGGTACCAGTTTCAATGAATCTGTCTGTAAGCATTGTTTTTAAGATGTGTTAGCTTCTAAAATTGCTGAGATTTGTGTGCTAGAAATATGTGCTGAAGTTCAGTTGAAAATCTCATTTTGTTGACATAATTCAGATTACTAAGGCCAAATGATTTCCTTCTTATTGAATTACTTATAAAGTAATAGTCAACAATAATGGACTATGATAATGTATTAGATTAAAAAAATTATTGGCATACCTGTTTAGTGTGTAATGATTTGTTGTGAACGTATCTATTTATTGATATATAAAAAAATGTAAGACTCAATCCAGTGAGAGCTTCTGTAAATTTTTGCTTATATGGTACGTATGTAGCTGTAGGTGAAAATAGTACTTCTGGAACTCTCACATGTTGATCACAGAATAGACTTTTTCTGTAAATTTTTGTATGTTGAATATCTGATAAATTTAACAGCCTGTCTGGTCAAGTTACTAGAATGTGTACAGTTATGGTTGTTTTTGAAAGCAGAACATCTCTTTAAGTTTCAGATTTACTGTGGTCTGTGATCAGAATTTTTGTAACTTTTTTGACAAACTGAAGTTATGTTCATTATTGGTGTGATGCGACCAGTCTGAACAGCTCTTTATTAATGTAGAGCTGAAAATGCCCAGTGATGTTTTCTTTTTCATTGTAACTAGGTCCTGGAATGTGTTTTGAAATGGCAAAATCCATGTTACAAAAGTAAAATAGCTGTTGAAAGATACAGATGCCAAACAGGCAAAGTTGAACCTTCTGTCTTCCTGGCAAAAATGGCATAAAAACAGAATTGCTAGCTCAAATTCCTGTGTTTGATGGAATTATGATTGAGGCACTACCCTTGTAGTGGCCGTTTCAAGTTTTAATGGTTGGTTATGAGACAAATGCTGGATGCCGGGCGGTAAGTTGATACAGATGTATGTTGACCTGTTAAGCAGATAGCTTGCTTCATATGTAACATTTCATAGCTCATGACTTTATGTATTTCTATATTACATTTAAACACATTTGTTGAGCTGGTTTAAGAACTGAGTTTTGCTGTGGCTAATTTAACTGTCTCTGAAGGAAGGAGAAAATTTGTCAGAGAAGTTGTCAAGTTTGCCAAGATGCCAGATGTTTAAAAGAATTTATTTATGCATAGGTGTGTTAATTGTATTGTTTATCATCACAACTTCCAATTAAGAAATTATATTCCTTTAAGAACAGACTTGCTAGGTCATTCATGTAGTTACTGCAGTGTACATTACTTAAATGTTTTCACTAGTTCTTATTTTAAGTTAAAGATGAGATGAATGGTAAAATGTACTTGCTGCAAGTATTCATGACTCAAAAGTAATTTCACTTTCTCTTGTGGGCAAAGTATAAAATAACTAAGAAATTGCTCTCTCTCTATCATTAGAGGAAAATGTCATTGAAAATGAGCAAGTCCAATCAGTAAATGACGCTTGAATTAGATGTGATACAGTCATGGCATAGTAGACTTGCAGTGATGCTGTGCGCTGTTACTTTGTTTGGGTTACAGAGTGTGTAAAAATAGGGAAAATGCCACGTTTGCTTGTCCTGATAAATTTATTGAAAATACTGTGGGTTTTGCCTGCTACTTGCCTTTCTGTCAGGAGTAAAATATGTGTCAGTTGAATTAAACTAATGAAACAGTGCTTTTTCTATTGTAACCAACAGAGCAATACTTCAAGTCAGCTGGAATGACCCTAAATGAGAGGTTCACTGCGTATCAAAAAGCAACTGAAGAACACTGCACCCGACAAAAGAGCCCAGAAATACATAGGTATACGTTAACTGCATATGCAGATGCTTTGTGTTTCAAATAATGTCGTCTAATATTTCTTTTGAGAACACAAAATAATTTTCCTAATCTGTATGAGGTAATTTGTATAATTACAAAATACAAAAAAACCCTTCTGTAAAAGAGAACTCATCTGAGTCAGGTCTGGCTTCATCTGTGGTTTTGTGACAGATGTCTTCTCTACCTTTGTATCTCATTTGGGATATATTTACTTTTCTCACATGCAGTGCTCAAATATTGAGGGGCATATGTCTTGAAGATGAAAAGAAGCCCTGTACATGCATCTTTCTTCTTCAGTGTGAAATGTTCCATCTCATACTACTTTAGTTTTTGTGTGTGTTAATTTACAGCAGTTTTTTGAAAAATCTGAGAATCTAAAAGGTAAGAAGGTAGGCATGCAGATGTAGTGTCTGATCATGTGTTCTAGTTTTATGATGCAGTGTACTATATTTGTGTTGCATGTGAGGCTACAGTATCCAACTTTACAAGTGTTCTTGTTAAGAACTTTTGAGTTTTTATCATAGGTACTGATGGTTTCTTGGAGGGGGTGGGCTTTCAGCTGGCTACATACACTGATCATTTTGAAATTAAGCATTAAAGATTTTTTTCTATCTTGCAAGCTATAGTTAAAATGTGAAACATCAGTCTGCCTATTTTCTATATTTGTGTTTTTAGCACTTCACACAGAACAATGATTTTTAATTTTTAGTCTGCTTCTGTATTGTTAGGGTGAGGTTTAGGAAAGTAAAAAGTTTATTCCACTGCAAAAAAGCCTTGTTTGTCAGTTTTCTGTTGAAATGAAATGTCTGAGGCTGTTAAAAGTCGTGTACATGTATGGCAAGATGCTGCTTTTATTTTACGTTTAGGAGGATTGACATCTCTCCAAGTACCCTGAGGAAGCATACCCGTTTAGCAGGTGAAGAGAGAGTCTTTAAAGAAGAGAGTCAAAAAGTACGTTCTAAGTAAATGTCCTGTCTGTGCTTCTAAACTGTCTCCCTTTAAATCTCAACTTCATCTTCGTGTTTTCTGTATAAAAACACAAAAATAATTTGTATTTATTGTAATATAATAATAGTACCTGGAGTACTTGCATTTAGAATATTTTTTTCCTTTGAGTACAACATGTTACCAAGAAGCTGGTTTATGTAGCATGATTTTGCTATACTAATAACATGGTATGTAAGGTCAAGTCTTCTCCCGTGTTTCCTTTCTTCTTGCATGTTTCTTGACCACTAAGCTGCCCAAGGACAAAGAATAGGTTTGGGGCAGAGGGAAGTACCAAGATGGTCAGTGAGTGGTGTGGTTGAACTGCGAAGGTGCTTGTGCTCTGTTTGAAAAAAATTCACCAGAAGAAATTAATACTTAATTATCTCCCCAAACCATATATTGTGGTCTATATCATCACAAACTAGACACCAATTGGCTTGATGGGAATGCTTGTTTGAAATTGAAATTCTCAGCTGTTCTTTTTTTAGATGTAGCCGTTGCATGTAAAGGGCAAAGTCAGTTTGTGTGCTGAAGTTTGTTGAAAAATAGGTAAATTCTATTTTTTTATTTTAATTGATGCACAGCTTGCCTTTTCACTGAGATTCTCTTGATGTTTTATTTCAGTATTTCGTTCCAAAATGTATGTTTGTTTACAGGGAGATAAAAAATTAAGGTGTGATTCTGCTGATCTTCGGCATGACATTGACCGACGTAGAAAAGAGCGAAGTAAAGAGCGAGGAGACTCAAAGGGTTCCAGGGAATCCAGTGGGTCAAGAAAGCAGGAGAAAACTCCAAAAGATTACAAGGATTACAAATCTTACAAAGATGACAGGTAAATATATGAAGTCCCTATAGAGGATTTTAGCTTCTAATTAGCCTTTTGTAATTGTAAGCTTAATTGCTTTCAATTTTCAATGTGTAATGGAACATTTAATTTTAAACAATTAAAATTATTTGTTTTACAGCAAATATGTATTATCTGTCTTTTACACGGCTTATGGTGGATGAGGACAAAAACTTTGGAATAGCAAGCTAACACTGAAAAAAAAAATGACAAATTAATCTGTCCTATTATCCAGGCTACATCAGGAGGTTGGACTTCAATGCAGTACATTTCTATAAACAGTTTGTGTAAGAACTTTGGTTCGTTATGCTTGATTCCGCACTTTTTCAACTCATAACACCCAGAGTATGAGACTTTTACTGATACTTAGGTTTTAACATGGGTGAGAAGGGGAATTCTTAATTTTTTGTCTAAAGCCAGTGGGCTGTTTTAAGAAAAAATGTTAGCATATCTCAGTGGATACTGTGTAGAAGTGGTAAGAATTACTTCAGGTATGACCTTTCTTTGAATAGAATGTTAAAATCTTGTAAATTGGGTCAAGTTAATACCACTATGGGGTTACTAAAAGTTTTGCTGTAGGAGTTTTTTCCCTGCTTTGTACTGTATATAAAGTGAATCTTTACTTACACTTCCTGTTTCCCATTTACTTTGACTTTGGTATCCACATTTTCTTCCACTGGCTAATTTCCCTACAGCCATCTATGTAGGGAAGCCCATACCATACATCTCAACAGTGTGCAAACTGAACTGTGTCAAGTTACTGTAAAAGTTCACCTGGAGGGTTTTTTTCCCTTTAACTTCTGTGTTTCTGCCTCAGAAGAAAGGCAGGTCTTAAAAATAACAGAATCTCTTCATGGCATCAAAATCTAGAAAAGCTGTATTTTACAGTTTGCAGACTGCTGCTTTCCAACTCACCAGCAATAACATGCGTTTAGTGCACTTAAATGTGTCAGAGGAGGCTGGAAAGTGGAAATATATTTCGCCTTAATATGTCAAATATGTAACATCTGACTTTATAACCAGAAGGGGGTTAGTTTTTCATAAAATATAGAGACCCGGTTTAGTATAGCATGTTACAGACTATCTAGTATGTTTAAAATAGCACATAGTATATTTTTTTATTTTTCAGTAAACAAAAAAGAGACCAAGACCGTGCTCGGTCCTCCCCATCTTCCTCCCCATCTTCTTCCTCATCCAGTTCTCGAGAAGAAAAGGATTGCAAGAAAGAAAGAGATGAAGAGTTCAAAACCCACCATGAACAGAAAGAGTACTCTGGTTTTGCAGGAGTCAACAGGCCAAGAGGCACCTTTGTAAGTTTTTCTCCTATTCTTCCCCCAAATTATGAGCACTTCAACAATGGTAATAGTGTAACAAATAAAATGAGGGAGTGTTGCCGTGATTCATGTTAGGCTAGACTTATTCTTGAGTCCTTTATGTGATGTACCAAATCTGAAATATTGAGTCTCTTTTTTTTCCCCCAGCCCCACTTAGCAGTTAAGTGATACGTAAATATGCATTAGCATGACATTAGAGATCCTATCACAAGTTTGGGGAAAATGATTTCTTGAGTATTCGTTGCTCTTCTGTAATAATGCTGTTTCCTAATAGGATCTGAAAATTTACTGTTCTGTAAATTTTAAATCTTGGGTCCTGTTACCTCTTAGCTCCCTGCAGCTTTTGTTTTTCCCTCTCACTTTGGGTTTGGTTTTGCCCTCCTTTGTGTGTAATGCCTGCAACTTGTTAAATAGAGAATGGCACATAATTAAAAATCTATGTCAAACTTGAAACAGCTGTACTGAGGAGATGGTATACTTGTTATTTTTGTGGTTCTTTGGCTTGGACTAGCCACTGAGCATGAAAGCTCATTGATTTACCTCTGGAATGTATTTAAGCATTGTGATTTGGAAAGTGGCATATATAGTGACCACTATAGTCTTCAGAAAAATCTTAAACTTTCAGATTCCATGTTAATGTAGTTATTGATATATAATTGGGAAATGTAGGAGCATTAGGAAAAACTAGGAATCAATAAAGGAGGCCTTGAAAAAGACAAGGAACACTTAAAAACACCATACAACCCAAACCAAAAGAAAAAAAAACAACCCACAAATAGACACCACACACCCACCCCCCAAGACCACAGCAAAACAGACCTCCAAACCACAGCTAAACGCACAAAAAAGTGCAAGTTCCATGTAGGTTGGGAAAAACTGTTCTACATAATGCGTAGGAGTAATTTCATACTTCAACAATAATTCCTTAGTGTAGCCTGTAGTTAATATCAAATAATGCTAAAATGCATTGTTTGGTATAAACATTTAGTTGTGCATAAAATATGTTTTGAACTACATATAAGGGTGTCTGAAATGCATGTGGCATGTGCCAACAGTTGAGGCTTGAATCCTCCATCTAAAAAACTGTAGCTGCCTAGAGGAAAATTCAAAGTTCTAAATTTCTAACACTAAAAGGGCATCATTTCCTCCTTTCTTCTGATTTTTTTATATAGTTATGCTATGGAACTAAGTGGCATAAGTATATAAATCCTGGATGGTGTAGGCATCAAATATGACTATCAGCACAATTTCTAGCTGTATAAAATAATGGCACAAACAAAACAGAAGTTCAACAACTTAGAGCTCAAAACTCCATCTCTTCTCAAAGAGATTTAGTGGGAGAAAAGTTGTAATTGGTTTAAGCCTTCCTGCTTTATAAAACCCGATTGTATGTATTGTGAAAGAGATGCTACTTTACATGCACTTGAGGTAGATGTGAACTGGAAATTTAATAGATTTCTCCTCATTTAATTGCTAGTGACTGCCGGTTCTGTCTATGCAGTGATAACAGGTTAATGTTCCCTAGCAATGTTCGTGGTCACACAGAGGCTTTTGGAACACAGTGAGCAGGTGAATCTAAGTAGGCCAACCCTGCTGACTCAGATCTCCTCTTTAGGGATACATCTTGAGTAGTATCGAAAAATACAGCCCAGGTAGCGTAGGAATGTGTTTGTAAATATGGGATAATAGTGGCTTCATTCCAGTGAACACTGCTTTGCTTTTGGAGTAAATAAAATGCTTTGGTTGTGAATCCTTCTCCTAACAGGAAGCCTTGGAGAATGTAACATCTCCCGTATCCAGCAAGCTAATGTTAAATCAGCAGTGGTTTTTCACTAACTCTGGCTGATACACAATTCTGTTGGATTCTAGGCTTCTCATGCGTAAGCATCGTGAATAGCTTTGAAATATGGACACAGAAATAAGGATAAGTAGAATTTTTCAATGACAATGTCATTAGTATCTGTGTCTGAAAGAATTCTGTGTAGCAGCTCTGTTTAAAGTGAGTTTTACAGAGAAAATATACTCTTGTCTTTTTTGTGGTGGTCTTTGTAATAAGCAAGCCCATGAAGATAACACCATAGTAGATTTTATGTGCTGTAGATCTTTACCTGAAAGATGATTTGGTAGGAGGAAGCATTAATAAAATGGTGAGGAAAAGTGTAAATGTTTTTCTTAAAAGGAATCTGTTCACAGGACTGAATACCAGGAAATGCTGATACCTTTTTTTTTCCTCTTTTTTAATCCTGTCATAATTCTGTCTGCCCCCTGCCCCTCCCCCCAGGATACTGTCTGTTGTGCCCTAATTTTGTAAAGGTGTTGGAAATAAAGAAAGCATGTTGTATTTCCTCCCTTGTACAGTTAGTCTCTTGCTTTCCAAATGACTCTCCAAACAACTTTTTGGTTTGGTTTTTTTTTTTTCCCCCCCTCCAGAGTATTGGATAGGTCTTACGAGCCTTCTACAGATTGTTTTTCAGTCTCTTTGATTTCAGAGTAATTTTAAATCTGTCCAGCATAAATTCTGCATCAGAAGTTTTGGAACTTTGTGGAACTAAGTATGCATAATACTTATCTTTTGAGTTAGTTAATTATATACATTTTTTGGTCTATGTTTATGAAATATGCTTATTTTTAACAAATAAATTAGTTTCCAGTCATGTTTTTGTACTATTACTCTGAAGATGCAGTTCTGTGTTTTTAAGTCGGTTATTTATGGAAATTGTGTTCTGTGGTAACTGCAGTTTTTAGCAGTCTTATCTTCCCAAACTAACATTTCTTCTTCCCTTGGATGAAGGATATAAACTCATATAATGTTTTCTACAAGCTAAGTATTTACATGCTGAGATAACTGTACTACTTAGTGTATTCTTAGTTAAGGGTGGTTTTTTGCTGTGAGACTTTCTAGCCTAACATTTTAAAACCCCAGTAATTCATTATAAAGAATATTTAAGACACTCTTTTTCACTTCATGCATTGCTATTCTGCACAGTACATAATATTGATTTTTTTCTGAGTAAAGAATTTACTCATTTGAAATGTAATTTGGCCTAAGGTACATTCTTGAATCTCAGATAAAAATGTTTGAGTAACACACAGTGGATATACTCGTTTGAAAACTGCACTGTTAATATGTATTCTAGAATCACCTTTTCGTAACTGATACAATTGACTCCATAAATGACCTTTCTTTTCCCCCCGACAGTTTTGTCCCTGTTTCAGTCTAGTTTTCCTCTTGGTTTTTTGTCTGTGAACAGCTTCAGAAGCTTCTTGTGACCTTTTGTTCCAACACACTGGTTTACTAGCAGTCAGATTTCTTTTCAGTGGTTGTGGGTGAACTTATGCCAAGAACTCAAATGTGTTTCATTCAAGTTTAATAGAATCATTATTTTGAAATGAATGCTTGAATATATTACTTAAGGTAGTGTGTGAATTTGAAAATGGTTTTTTTCCACTTCCAGATACTGTAATTAAGCACAGAAAGAGTATTTTCAGTAATAGAGAACTTGAACTCTACTTTGTGGTGTTATGTAAATGGATTAAATGACATCTTGGTTAATCAGTTTCGAATTAGGGGCAGAGGAAGAGCCAGAGGAGTCTTTGCTGGAACAAATACTGGTCCCAGCAACTCAAATACTACTTTTCAGAAGAGACCGAAGGAAGAGGAATGGGATCCTGAATATACCCCAAAAAGCAAGAAATACTTCTTGGTGGGTGTGGAGAACTCGGTGTCTTATGCATGCTTTTGTTTTTTCAAACTTTCTACAAGCGTAGAAGTAGCATGCATGTATGGACAGGGACTACAGTAACTGAGAGTATCAGGGTGGCTGTAGTGGTTGGTTCTGCTTATCTTTCATCTTTCTGCAAGCAGGCTGGCAGTAACTGAGGCCTGACATGGAATTTATCTCCAAAACTGTCATCAGGGCGTGGGGAAGAAGGCAGGCTCAGACAAAATTTATTGAAACCAAACTTCAAACCAGAAAGACTTTTGCTGTGTTTCCCTGGATTTACATCTGTATGACATTTCAGATTTGTCTTAGATTGGTGTGGAAGTCTGCAAAAGTATCAGGAAAAGCTGATGGTATTTGTGTGGATGTACATAGGTAGACTCTGTTATGAGCAGTTTTCTGCTCTTAGCTGAGTAGTGTGATAGTCATAAGAAAATCACCACAGTTTTGATGCCTTTTTCCCATCTATATTATGAAAGGAGGACCCTTGATGTAACCACTCTTAAGTAGTGTAGTACAATGAATGTGTGGCCTCTGCTCCATTTATTTGCTCAACAATGCAAACTTTGAAGGATATTGTTTCATTGTTGAAAAATGATAAGTAGTGAAGATGAGACCTTCTCCTATAGCATTATAGCTTGTCACAGATGCATTGACAGGTAACTAAGAAATAATGCAGTCACAATTCGGCTATTTGTGTAAGGAGTTCTGTCTTTCTACACATATCTAAACTTTTCTGATCTGTAAACAGATGTGATAATCTATTCATGATACTAGAAAAATCACTTGTAGCTATTAAACTTCAATTTCTAAAAATATTTTAAATAAGCCACCCTTCAACTACTTCTGTGTAATTAAACTGCGTTATATGGGTGTGATATGTGTTTAATAGTTCGGACTTCTTTCCAAATCACAAGTAAGAAAAAGTATGTTGAAGCAAGTGTACCTCATCGTTCTAAAGATAAGCTTTTTTTATATTAAATAATGGTCTGTAGATTTCATGCAGTGCATGAAATGATTGTCAGAACTTACCAAACTGTGTAAGGCTGTATTTGGTAACAAGACAGCAAACTTTAGGCTTATTAACCAGAGAAACTCAACTGTTGTTTGTTAATGTTGGATTTAAACAGTTTAAACTTAATTTGCCCTAAGTTGTGCAGGTGAGGCAGGTTTTCTGAAAACTGCCTTCAGTTACCTCTTCTTATGAAGTGTAAAGAACTCCCTCTGTGCTGAAGTAAAAGTAATTTTAAAATATCCTAGCACTTTCCTAGAGCTTCTTCTTTTAAAGTAACAATTTTTTCCCCTCAAAACTAGTAATTCTTGATTCTGACAGAGTGTGAGTTATAGACGAGTGATTTGTTACTAACGTTTGAGTAGACCCACAGCAAATAAGGGCTCTTAAAACAACTTTATTGTTGTGGTTTTAGTTACAACATCGTGCCTTTTAAGAGTATACCTCATAGTTAGGATCTAAAGAGAACTCTTAAACAGTTACATTGTTTTATACATTGGCTAGAGAGTACTAACATTAAGGGGTACATTTAAGATGTGTCTAACCTTACTCTTTGTCTGGTGTTATTGTAGCATGATGACAGAGACGATGGTGTGGATTATTGGGCCAAAAGAGGAAGAGGCCGTGGTACTTTCCAGCGTGGCAGAGGGCGTTTTAACTTCAAAAAGTCAGGTAGCAGTCCGAAGTGGACACATGACAAATACCAAGGGGATGGGATTGTGGAAGATGAAGAAGAAACAATTGAGAATAATGAAGAAAAGGACAGACGCAAAGAGGAAAAGGTAAATCATTCCGCGAATTGCAGATTAGACAGTTCATCTTGCAGTATGCCAAGGAATTGGGTGCATGTAGGGATCACTTTAAAAGGTTCTGGAATTGGATTATTAGCAGTTTACAACAAGACTGTTTTCTTTCTTTCCACAGGAATAACCTGGAAGAAAGCTGTTGTAGCTGAAAGAGCAGCTCTTGCACCACCCACACAACATTTTTAATATGGTTTTTTGTTGTCAAATGAATGTAAGCATTTTACTTAAATTTTACTGTTGGAAAGTAGTTTAGAAAGATTGTTTTTGTTTTAAGCCTTTAGAAAAAATCATGATATAGTAAACTATGTTAATGATCGTACAGGTAGAAAGTAAAATATTTGTAACAACTTTTAAGAAATTTTACTGTTTGTTATATGCAGTGTAATTCTGCTTTGTCCAAATATATGGTCAAGTACAACTCTAAAAGTTTTGATTCTCCCCTATGTCTGTGTTTTATTCTGAAGTAAACTTACAGCTCTGCGCACCTGAAATCTTGGAGCAGCATTTTTTACTGATTACTACTTCTCTGTTGCCTTTATATAAGAATTGTAATTAAGGGTAGTTATCCAGTCACAGTATAAGTATTAACAGCTGTGCAAAATGCTGATTGTATGTTAGTTCATGAGAATCATATTTACATAGTGATAAACCTGGATTCTTATTCCACTCTGCAAGAGTGCAGCAAGAATTTTACTCAAGCAGTGAAATCGTCACTCTTCATTAGTAGCCTGCCTAAGAAATAGATATGCATATAAAGACTACAGTGAGTTTCAAGTATATTCTTTGATAGCTTAGTCATCAGCAGAACACTTAAGTTAAATTGGTGGCAGTATCAATCTAGCTTCTTTTTTAGCAATTTCTTTTACAGTTTGTTAGAATTGCCTC
Organism: Falcunculus frontatus; assembly: GCA_013398115.1. Lineage (NCBI taxonomy): Eukaryota > Metazoa > Chordata > Aves > Passeriformes > Falcunculus > Falcunculus frontatus. The sequence continues at coordinate 998,612 of VZRV01001399.1, read as the reverse complement.
TTTAATTTCTCTATGTGGGCTTGCCTCTCCAGGTATGTAATCTGGCAAGAGTGAGTCAATCACATGTACAGCATTTAAGTTCAAATGAGAGGGCAGGGCAGGGGCAGGTGGGAGGAGAGAAACAAAACAAAACACCACAGAAATACCTGAAAAAATAAATCAAGATATGTTAAAACCTGTATTGGAAAAGATAGTTCATATATACCAGAAGTGTGAGAAATTAATCTTACTTTCTTCAGCACTGATTTCTAATAGTTGTGCTGCAAGAATTTTTGTAGCCAAAGTGCAGATGTTAGTCTCTATTTTTTTTCTGTATTTTTTTAGACAAAAATAACAAACCCAGAAGCTTAGTTTTAGTAGTAGGTACACACTTAACCTCTAGAATGTTAAGGATGACAGTAACGTAATTGAATCACCAGAACAAGGGCATTCTAATACAAGAACATTACTTTGTTTTTCTTTCTCAAAATACTGTAGATAAACTAAATGTTATATGGAGTTGAAAGTGTAGTTGTTCTTAGTCACCCCTTGGAATGGCATAATATCTTTAAAAGTAGAAAAAAAAACCAGACAAGCTTTGATATAGTGTTTGTATTAAATACCTATATAATGTATGACCTCTTAGTTGCTTTACTGTTAGGGAGCAGTTAGTTAACATCTGCCCTATCCAAATTAAACACTAGGAGGCAGGAAAACATAGTACTGTTAGTAACTAACTGTACTAACTAACTGTAGCTGAAGAAACTATGCTTTAGGTTGTAGTAGTTTGCCAGCAGCTGTGTACAAAGGGAAATAGAAATAATACTTGCCTCCCAGTTAGTTAATAAAGTTAGTTAGTTAGTAAAGGGTCATTCCTGCTTTATGTTTTAGAAAGTTTAGGCCACCTATACTGTTGTTGCAAGATTTGCTTTTACATGTACAGTGCATCTTTTAATAGCTTTTTGAAACTGTGAACTGAGTATTCTTTGGACTTTTCAGCAAAACTCACACAGACTATGTGTATATTAAATTAGAATAAGCAAAAAGGGGAACCAAGCAAACTAGACATCAGGGTCTCAGTCTGTCCTAATGAAGTAAAATTAAACATCAGTCTGAAACTAACTGGACCAAGATATGCTTGAGCTGTCATGACCTTAGAACAGGTAATTTGTATAATTTAGGTCAAATTGAAAGTGGGCTGTGTGTCTTGTGTGTCATAAAGCAATATAATTCCTGCAAGATGAGGCAGGCTTAAATTTTGTCCTTCAGCTAAATGTCAAAGGAGATCTGGTAGAGATTGCTTTGGTAATGGCATTTGATCCTACAAACCTGTCTGTAGGTTAGATTAGAAAAACCCATTTTTTGCAATCCCTAATTCCATTGTAGTTTATCATAAATGTAATTTGATTACAGAACACATGATGACAGCCATTACCATTTCTTGAAATAAATTAATTCATATTAAGAGATAATGTAGTCAAAGATGCAAGTTGCAGTCTCTGAGAGATCTGTAAGAAACAAAGTGTGAGTGGAGATTATTTTTTAATAAATCCAAATCTAGTGCTTCAGCACTTACTAGTCTTTAAACATGAATAGTGAATTTTCACTGTGATAGGGAAAAACATTTTTTGAGGTTTTCTCTTGGTGCTACTAAGATAGTTGCATGACCTATGAATGGAATTTCAGTGCATTTTGCATTTCTCTTGTTAAAAGGTAAAGACCATCATTGATGGTACAGGGGGAAGAAAGTGTATACATGCTGGTATAAAATGTTTAACTACCTTTTGAATTCACTTATTCATTCTGACTCACTGCTCTTCAGCAATGAAGCACTTTTTAAGGACACCGTGCAGAGATGAAGTGGATTCACAAAGTTGGAAGTGATCCCTGCAGTTCAGATAAAATCAGACGTACATTTCACTAGGCAAAAAAAAGGAAGACCACCAACCAACCTGGAATCCAGTAGCTGTACTGTTATTACAGTGTGCATTTAGTTTCTTGGTTTGAAATTAAATCTCACATCCTCTTTCCTCCCAGGAACAGTCAGCATTACTGTAAAAGTGGACAGCTACATAAGAGTAAAGATTTCCTGCATTTGTTTTGCTAGTGCTTTAAAAGGACAGCTGTTCCTGAGCTTTGGCTCAGCTCCAGAGGTAATGGCTGCAGCATTAAGCCTTGTGCCCTGTGTCACTTCTTGTTTCTTAAAGCTGGTCTATTACAAGATGCTTTTGTTCAGAAGATCCTGCAGGTTCCTTCTGTGCTCTTCAGAGCTGTACTTGCTGACTTGAAGCGTTTCTGCACGAGTTCCCAGCTGCACCTCTCATTCACTGCAGCTGGTTACTGGTGCTGGTGCAGTGAAACTAAATTGCCTCTGTTTTGCTGTTGCTTGTGAGACCCTGCCTCTTCCTGGCTTTGCAGTAGTGTTGTTCCCATCCCATTCTGTTGACACTTCCCCTTCTTTAGTAAGGTGTTGGAGGAGTAAGTGAGAAGTACGGGGCTTTTTTTAAGGCAAGTGCCTTAAACTGTAGTACAGTTTTTCAAAATATCCATTAAAATGTTCTGCCCTTCCTCTCCTCAAGCTTAAACCTTCCTCATCCCCTGAACCAGCTCTATGCTGTTACTACAATGTGTTACCAGTACTGCTCCTCCTTTGTGTTTGGTCTTAGAGAATCGATCCACCTGACAAGTCCTGGGTAACAGTAACCAGCAATATTGCTGTAGTAACTACAGTACTGACAGGAGTAACACCGACTGCGCAGACGAGGGAAGGTGATCTCCAAACACTGACTGACTGCATAGCTGGAGGAAAAGGATATCCGTATTTCTTCTCCTAGTAGAAGCGCTCTTAGCACTGCTAACTTCCTTGAAGTTTTCAACATTTCTAAGGAAAACAGCAGAAATCTTTCTTATTAAGATGAAAGAAGTGCAAGATAAAAGAGCAAGTGCAGAATCCAAAGCCCGGGTTTGAAGTGAAGTCAGTGTAGTCAGGTGTTTTTGGGCAACTGTTGTGTTGAGGATACTTAGTGCATTTATTTCAGGTCTCTGAATGAAGTAGTTACGAGTTTGCTACATCGAAGACCTAAACCATCTCAGTTTAGCTCCTTGCCATTAATTCAGCAAGTTAACAGGCCCTGTTCCATTTTTTCTGTCGGTGCGTGCTGTGTTCTGCCTTCGCAGACGCAGAAGCTACGTTTTCTCGTGGGTACAACACCTTGGTCAATCAGGCCTACGAGCTGGCCGCGGTGCGCTGTGGGCGCTCCCTGGGAAGAGGAGCCGGCCCGGGCAGCGTCGGCGTTCAAACGGTTCCCTCCCGACACCCCCTGCGACGGGCCCGCCCCCGCCGCTCATTGGCTCCGTCGCAGGCACTGCCGTCTTCCTATTGGCGGGGCTGCCGCGGTGCCCCGCCCCCAGTCGCGGTTGGTGCCGCGGGCGGGGGCCGCTTCGCCCCTGGGCGGCTGCCGCGGGCTCCGGCTGCGCGTGGGGAGCGCTGCCCGTGTGCTGTGGGCCGGCGCGGCCTCTCCTCCCGCCATGGCGCTGCTGCTGGAGCTCCTCCGGCGCCTGCTGCGCTACCTTGGCTGGCCGCACCACCAGGTGAGACCCCGGGGGGCGCGGGGGGCTGCCTCCGCCCGGAGAGCCGGGTGTCTCGCCTGCAGCCGCTGTGGTTCGGCGGACGGAGGGAGGGAGGGTCGGCAAGGCCCTCCTTGCCCACAACCGGGTTTTTCGGAACACGCTGCCCGCACGTGGGGACCCGTGGGGTCACTGCCCTGGCGCAGCCAGTCAAAGTGGCTCTTTTTGCCCTGAACTGAGCGTAAGAAAGTCAGTAGTGTTGGCTGCTCGTGCTTTGCTGTTTTAAGTAAAAGGCTACGTGCCACTTCCCAAGCAGCAGTTAATCCTGCGTGTTCAGAGACCTGGGAAAGGTGCGGCGTGGGAAGCTGAAAGAGCGCACTGTTGCAGTGCCGGGGGCTGATGTTGGAGCGTGAGGTCGTGGGCAGCTCCTCAGGGGGGGCTGTCAGCAAGGAGGCGCTGCTGCAGCTTGTGGTTCTGAGATAATCCTAGCGTTATTCGTGGGAAACTGCCAGAGTGTCTTTAGGAGTGCTGATTTGGCGGAGCTGTCCTTTTTACTTTTTGGTGCCGTTGTTAGCAGTTGTTGGTTTTTTTGGCAGGCCATGTTTTTTGAAACTCTCATGTTTGGCAGCAGTATCAGACGTACACTCGGAACATGCCTTCCTTCAGCAGTCTCATCAGGAAGGCATTTCCAGCAGTTATATGCTGTCATAAGGAAGTATCAGGCCAAGGTATGTTAAATTTATTTCACTTCTTTGCTAATTGTTCTTTCCCAAGACTTATTAATTATTAACTACTAATTAATGTAGTTAATTAAATAGGCACTTCTGTCAGTATCTCAAGATATTTGCCTTTGTGCCCCTTGAAAATATTCTGTATTTTGGCAGTGTTTTAGACATTGGCTGTCATACCAGTGTAGACCTCTTTGGACTTTCAGCTTGAGAAGAGCATTGAAAAGTTAGGTTAACCAAACTGCATTATGTTTAATTACCTGTAAGAGGAAATGATTAAATAACTTTGATTGTAAGAACAGAGGGCTTTGATTTTGCTTCTCAGATTCAAAGGTTTTCCAATTTTTAGGTCACATCTGTTTGCCAGAAAAAGGAATATGGATCTACTCGAAGTGTTGTCCGTAGACTCGGGACAATTCTTTCCTTGGAGCCCTACCCCAGACCTTATTTTCAAGTAAGCAATTTACTGTCGTATGTGTACTTCACCTGTTTGTATTTTCTTGTTTCTTAATTTGCTGATAGTTTTTCTGTTCCTTTTAGCTTGTATAATTGTGTGTTGCATCCCTTATGCTCACTGTTTTCAACTTCATTGTAGCACTGTTTAAAAATTCCTTTTGCTGAGGCAGAACCTTCAGTATGTGCTGAATCCAGTTTCCCTTCATCCTTTTTTTTGGCACTGTTTGCTTTTAGTTTGTTCAAGACCCAAGTCCGTTGGGTTATGATGAACAAAGTGCAGCTCCAGCTTCTGTGGCTCCATCCCTTGCTGATGTCCTATGGGTGGCAAATGATGAAGGACAAGCATGTACTAGACTTAGGTAAGTAAAAGTGTAAAAAGGAGTAATAGAAATAACTTTTGCCTCCTTTATGGTGAGTGATTTTGTGTTTAAGTTTGCTTTTCTTTTTTCCTGACCTTTTCTGGAAACATTTTGGGCTTTTGGGGGGGGCAGGCACTTCCGCCTTACTTGAAAATTCTTAGTATGTAAAGCATTCTTTTCTGAAAGATTTCTGAAATTTAGTCTTCTCTTTTCTCTTCGTAGTAGTATGCCAGGTGCATTACTGGTACTTTAAATGATTCTCACTCACAAAGTATTTTGTGAGGGAGGGAGCTGGTTGTTGCAGTATACTGTAAGATTATTCCTGTCTTCTTGTAGTTTACAACCTTTTTGATAAACTTTATAAACGGGAAAACAAGAAAAAATATTTAAATGCCTCCTTATGGCTTTGATTTTTACAGTGCCATGTGTAAGCCTTGATGGTTGCTTTGATGGAAAACAAAAAATTTAAAATAATTTTGAATATAGTTTATATAAATGTTTCTAGCTTTTATAGAGGGCTGAAGGAAAATATTTTTACAAATTAAAAAATATTTCGGGTACTGTGAAATGAAAAATTATCCAGGAATTTGCAGACACAAATAGTATACAAGTTTTGTATTTTTTTTTTCCTCCACTGGCGAAGAAATATAAAGTTGTCTTGCTGTTCCTCTAAAGATCTGTTCAAAATCAGAGGATGAGTTAGAGCCAGAAGTAAGATTAAAATGTGGACACTTGTATTGTCTTGTACTGCATCTGTATAGGACAATGTAATTCTGCTTCATATTGGTATTTGTTTGTCTGTGATCTTTGTGCTGCTTGCCAGTAATGAAAATACAAGAGATTGATGAATTCAAATGGCACACTTTTCATTAGAGAAGTTGGATGCAGTGTGTTTCATCTTATGTTTCCTGAGACATTATTGTTAAATCATTAAAGTTTGTTTGTAACAGCTGTAAAATACCAGAAGAACAAGAACCCTGTTGAAAGAACAAAAAAATCCTGGCCTGTTTTGTCTTGCTCATGCTGCTCTTTAGCTGGTCAGATTCACGGAACTATGGCAGTTCATTCTTTTGTTGTTTCCATTCTTTGCTCCTCCTCCTCTTCTGGCTCTGTGGGATGTTTTTCAGGAACAGCTATTCTAGTTGATATCTTTTCCTTCTCAAGCAGTGTTTATAGCAATGGGTTTTTGGCAAATCAGAAGGCAGTGCTGCAGGTCTGAGTTGAAGTAAGAGGATGTTTAAAATAAGGGAAAAGGTCTGGGCTTTTTTTCAATCAAAGCTTAGTGCATCTTAAGTGAATCAGGTAAATTTAATTTCTTTCCATGTTTCATAATGAAATCCTGGTCGTTCGGTTTTATACTTATATTTTATTTCAAGCAGGCACAGACTTGAAACAATTTTTAAATTAAAACCTGAGACCTATAGCAAAGTTTTCTAATGCTGTCTTTGGTTATAGTAGCTTACAGAAGATGAGATTCTTGTTCTGTAAGTCTGTATTACACCGTATTATTGTCGAGTACATTTTCTCAAAGATCGTAACTACTTTGCTCCTTGCAGTATTCATCTTAAAGCTTGATAAATTACTAAAATTTCTGAAGCCTAATTAAGAGATCGTTATTCTTTGGTTCTCCTGTGTTTCATATTCATGTGGGGAGAAGGGAGAGACACTTCACGGTGTCAGTCTAATAGTTATTGAATAATGACAACTCAATCCTACTGTATGACTTTATGATGTTTAATTATCCCTGAGCAAATTATCTGACTAATTCTTATGATGACTTTGCAAGGATCTGCATTGTACTTGAGCAAAGGGAGACTTGAAATAATTTAAGAGTTAGGAGTAGTTAAAAGTGTAGTTTCCTTAAATAGATTGAAATGTTAGGTCTTGCTGAACAATGATAACTTGCTTGAACAGCCCAAGTAGTTTTGAGGTTTCCATTGTTGGCTGAGCCTTTTTAAACTGTGTCTTTTTTTGCTTTGTAGGACTGAATTGAGGAGAAAAGAGAAAAGTACAGCTCCTCTTGATCTATATCCATCTCCGGATTCAATACAGAGCATTCCGAAAAACAGTGCCCAAAAACATGGTGTTGATTATGCAGCACTCCAGAAAATATCTGCGCTTGAAGATGAGCTGACCTTTCTTCGTGCTCAGATTGCTGCAATTGTTTCAGTGCAGACCTTGGGAAGCACTCCCTCACGTAAGCCCTTCTGGTTTGAAGCAAACCAGTGTTCCTTTTTTTGCTTTAGAGCTTGCCATGCCTAATACCAGTAGAGAACATCTTTAACTTTTCTACCTGAAGATACACCAACTAAATTTACTGAATATAATATTCTGGGGGTTTTTTTGCTGTTTGGTGCACTTTCTCCCTTCTATTTTGTTGTCTGCTTGCCAAGTTCAAATGCAATTGATCCTAAGCTTTATACTCTTTTCCATGTTAGTGAAGGAACTTGGTAACATCACTATCCGTAGGCTACCAATAACTGTTTAAAAAAGTTACGGACTATTAACTGTCCTTTTGGGGTTTTGCACTGTTTCTAACAAGTTATCAAAATAATGAATAGAGAAAGTATTCTAAGTCAGTCAGGTTTGGGCAAAAACAAATGCTACAAACAGATGTGTCCTAGGTAGTTGGTCTCCAATATCCACTACTATCTTGTGACCTTTTCTTTTTCTTAGAAGTTTTGAGTCTCAATCGTCTTACTTGCAGACCAACCCCACTGTGGTTGCTGAAATACTTGGACTGGTGCGAGGTAGTTACTTTTGTGTGGCATTGTGAGGCACTTCTGTGATTCAGCTTTTCTGTTGGGTCTTCCTCTGTCTGTTCTCCGTTGCACTCAGTATTCTGTTTTACATGTTTTGTGGTTATCTTTTGCTTCATACAGGTTATTGTAACCTCTAGACCATTGTTCTGCTGCTACCATGTGTAGCAGCAGGCTGCTTTGCTGATTTATTTAGTGCCTAGATTGAAGACACAAGTAGAGAAAATCAGAGCAGCACAAGACACCTCAGATTCATTATTTCGTGTATTCTAAATTTGTGGGTTTGAAGTAATGTTCTTTGTTTTAAGTTTGGTTCTTCTATGTTGTAATGTGCAAGGTGTGTAAGAAAGTGCTTTCAGAGGGCAGTCTTATCTTGACTTAAAACTGATTCATCCTGGATGTTAATACATGTTGTTGTTTTTCTTCTCTAACTGTATCCAGAAGCCTTTACAACACTCAGCACTCCAGATGGATTTTACCCACTGCCAGCCATGACTTCTACGCCACTGTCCGTCTCTCACAAACCTTTTGTAATTCCCTCGCCTCCTCCACTTCCTTCTGGTGCACCATCTGGTGTTGATGCTAGTAATTCTGCACTGGAACTTATAAAACAACGCCGAGCTGCAAGAAACAGTGATTCAACTGCAGCTGACAGTACTGATCACCAGAGGACAAAGAACATTCCCAGTATGATGGATGTTTTGAAAGACCTAAACAAAGTTCAGTTGCGAGCTGTTGAGAGGTAGGTTGGTTTGGATGTGCATCTCAGCAAGCCAAGGCTACCTGAACATCAACAGCACTTCAGTAGCACCAGAGAACACCAACCATCTCAAGAGCAGCTACTGCTGACAAACGGAAGTTGGCAACTTCTGAGTTCACAGTGTGGAATGTAAGATACTTGTGACATGGCATTTAGATGCATTTAAAACATGCTGGCTATCACAGCATTTAAAACTACTCTACTGCTTTAGTGTGCAAATCTCAAGTTGGTGTAAGGAGGTGAAAAGTTGTTTACAAGGTTGCATGCAGAGTCACAGGAAATTGATCTGAAAAAGTAACCCTTCTGGATTCACTGTGAAAGGCCAAATCCTCGGGGAAACTTTTGGAAAACTGCTGTTAGTGTACCCAAAATATCCTGGTTCAACCTTTGAAGTGTTAATGAAAACACATGCTGTATCATTTACTGAAAATGTCTCATAAATTTGTATTTCAATAGTGCAGTTAGATTATAAATATTTTTAGTGGTCAGCTGTTTTGATGGTAAGTGCAGTTGGCTTGTAACAAAAATGTTTTACTACAGACTGGAACACCTCTTCTGGTCTCTGCTGTGCTAGGTGTAATAGAGATTACACCTTCAGAGTTCTTTTCTGAACTTCTTGGGTAGGAAAAGTAAGAGAAACTGAGACTATAATGAATATTTGAAGCTCTTAATGTGGGAAGAATGTCACTTGGCAAAACTTACTGCATTCTGATTTCCTTAACTGTGAACTTTTTCCTTGAAAATAACTAGCACAAAACTTGGGCAAATAATTTACATGCAAATCTAAAGCATGTCTTTATGCTTTTGTGACATTCTCACAGTAAATAAAGCAAATATAAAGTGCACTTAGGTAAACCTGTGTGTTTCCTTTATATATGTTTTCTTCTATATAATTCCATGTAGGGTGAGTGAAGAAAATGAGATGTTCAAGTTGGCAGTTTTAATGTGTTGAGCAGGGGCATAATTAGCAGGAAGTGGTAGGTTGTACATCCAAAATGCTTTCTGGATTTAGGCATCTATCTGTATTCTGAAGTGGAACTTAACAGTGAATTCATATTTTTGGGGGAGTAATGATGATGAAAATTGGTACAATCTTTCTGACAGTAGTTTAATGCATGCACTGCAAAGGGAACTCCTCTGTTCTCAGAAATTAAAAGCTTTAAGATCCCAGTTTCTACCACCCAAGCACCTTCATATACATTGTTCAAGTGCTTTGAGGGCTTGTTTTTATAGGAAATGTGTACTCAATCCTCTCAGGTTTTGTGTTGAGCAACATTTACTGTAACTGCCAGGCTTAGAACTTGGTGTTGTCAGTGTGCATTATTAGGTACAAATCACCAGCCTGGAGACAGCACTTTACTAGCAGAAGTCTGAACACCTCTAGATTTTTCCACCCTGCTCCCCCCAGATAACTCAGTGGTTAGAAAGTCTTCTTAGGTTTTATTGTCTTGGACTAGTCACTAGCTTCCACATTTGTGGTAAGTTTTGGGGTGTAGGTGCCGTTTTCAGTTTTGAATTTAAATGAACCTAAAATTAATAAAATTTAAATCAAATTATGTTCACAGTGATTATGAAATACTTTAGTGGGACATTCCCATTAACATGCTTTAATACAACTTATAAATGACTTGGTATAAAAACTGCAATTTTGCCCTTTTTTTTCTCATTACTTATTTGCAATACTTTAAAACTTTGTGTTGATTTACTGCAGTTTTTCTTCATGTAATAGCATCAAGTTATGTTTTCAGGCTAAGGATGTGACTGACAAGTTGTTGGGTGTAATTGTATCAGTTGTATTTGAGGAATTGCTTTAAAGTTACAGCAGCATTATTTGTGTAATTAGGGATTTATAGGATAGGGTGTTTACAGAACTCGTGTTTCTAGATTTTGGCTCACTCAGCACAGGATTAGGGTCAGGAGAAAGTAATTTATTTTTCTTTGTTCGTAGGTCTCCTGGAGGTACTCCTCTTTCTAGACTCAAAAAGAGGCAAAATTCAGATTGGGATCCAGTTGCTCTACTAACTCACGCTCTAAAGCAGAAGTTTGCACATAAAAATGATGATGAAGATGATTCCCTGGACAAAGAAAATAATTCTTTTGATAGCTCTCCATTTTCTAGTCCTGAGGTGCCAGTGGTATGTTTTTATGTAAAAATGTGTGTTTGTATTCTTGAACTGACTGCTGTTTTCATGGATAGTTGCAGGATTTTCACAAGCCTAGAACTTCTCTACAATTTTTTTAAGCCATCAGCCTGGGTAGCTACTTTCTTTAAAGTATAATCAAAGCAGAAAATCTCTGATTATTTTGGGTGGATGTAGACAGGTAAATGCACTTCTAGATGTGCAAAGAGAAAAAGCTTAGAAGACTGATTTTAAAAATTCAGCTTGTAGTTGATTGAACTATGGACATTAGCTTGATGGTACCTGGCAGGTATCCATGCATAGAAACTGTATGTTTAAGTAGTTATTGACTAATTTTTCAAATAAGCATGTTAGGAAGGTACAGAAAGGTCTGACTAATATACTCTAACTGTTCAGAAATGAAAATAAATGCATAGTCTGTAATATCATTCTTTGAGTGTAATTTCCACATGGTTTGACTCTTTATCCAAAACGAGTTGTGGTTCTCTTGTAAAGCCCATGAAGAATACTGTTTTTCCTGGGAACAAAGAAGTGGTAGGCAGAGCCTTTGGACTAAGGTGATTCTGAGCACTGATTTCCATAGATCAGCCTGTGCCAGCTACATCAGCTTATACAGTCCAGCAGTGCTGTTGTTTGGTTGGTTGGTTGACATTTCCACAAACCTCAGAACTGCTCAGATGAGATGGATAGAAATAGGTGGCAGTAACTTACACTGTCTCTCTGCTTAGCAACTCTATCTTTTTATTGTAAGAGTGACATAAAAGATTTGGGCTGTAGCATTTGTTAGCCTAGTGGAGGGAAATAGTAATGCAGAACATATAATGGAAATTCAGACATTCTTTGGAGGCTGCTCTTACATGTGGCTAGCTGTATGGCTGAAAACTCGAGGAAAACTAACGTGTGTGGGTTCCTCCCAGCGATAATGATTTTATATTATTTTATTTATTTCAGTTGCCACAAGGATTTTCCAAGCATATATTTTACAGACTGCGGTGTGTCAACAGTTCTGGTGCAGTCTTAATAGATTTCTTCGACTTTTTTTTTCCCAAGGGAAAAATTAAAACATCTTAAAAATAACTGATATTTTGGATGCTGTAGACTATTGCACTGCATAGCTGACATACCTAATTCTAGATAAAAAGATCAAAAATAGCTCCTGGAACAGCTTGTATATGGAATAGCTTTTGTTCCAGGATCTGACAGCTGGATTATAAAGTCCTGGAAGAGAGACTGCTTAAGGCCAGCGTGTTCAGGAGTAGATTAAAAAAAAATGGAATTTTTCTGGTTAAAGCAGAATAATCTTAAGAGTTTGTAACCAGGCCTCTAATTGTTAACTGTTCAGAGTTTTGAAGAATAAATGTATTTAAACCAATCACACAGACTTACTATTTCATTCTTTCTATGCTGAGAGAAGTGCAACAACTCTTCCAAAATGTTTTTCTTGTAAACATCTTTTAATTCAGTTTCTTGGGTATAGTTTTAATTCTATCCCTGCTTCCCAGGTTGGACGCTGCAGTCTGAAGCCAAATGCAAAACCCAGCCTTACAAGAACTGATGGAGTTAAGCAGGTACCAGCATGGAAAGCGAGAGCCCATATTTAGTGGAGACTTCCAAGGAGAATTCAGTTTGTATAAGTGGTGGGTCCACTTTGAAACTGCAGTAAGGTGCTGTAACCTGTTGTTCTAGAACATATCTCTCCTATGCTGTTGAAGTTCAGGTGTTGCAGGTTTCGTAAAATTACCTTATCCTTGTCTTCGGTTTCTCAGTAGCCAAACTTGTGAATGTGATGCTTTTACAAGAAGCACAGAACTGAAAGAAGGCTTCCATTGCTATAGAGCAGTGTCTTTGGAACCTGGGAAATTCAAGAAAGTGGTGTGCGTCTGTGGAAAACAAAAATTTATTGCTGTGGGAGCTGAGGTATATGCTCTGTTTGCAGTCCAGTGTAAGTAACAAGGAAGTGTAAACTTTCTGTTAGTGTGTTATAGTTACTGTATATAATGGTAATACCTTTTCATGAGAGTGGCATAGTTGCCTTGGTTTTCTTTGCAGTTTGCTGATGCAACTCCTTATTCCATGTGCAAACCGTTTCCTAATTTATTTTGGGTCAGGAGATGAACTTTCATGTTTGTGGAACTTTGTGCTGTAAGTAACCTGCGGGTTGTCTATTAAATGCCTGTAATACGAGGGAGTTGCATTCTGAGGTGTAAAAAAGAACTTGCAGAGGGATCTGCTTGCACAGAGTCTAAATTCCATATGTAAGTAAATATTAATTCCTATTTGGCATGTGTATCTAACTCAGTTTTGTTCACAAGACTTCATAAAATAAAATTTTCTTTATATCATAGATGTGTGTGGTAGTGGCGTTTTGTGTTGCAGACTCCTTTGTATCTTAAGAACTGATCTTATTAGACAAGTTCTTAAATTGCATTATCTAAAACTAATTAAAGAACAGCTTGTATTTTTTCCTGTCAAAGTACTTAATGGAACCACTTATTTACAAATCTATTATGATCCGCTGCTTACAGTAGCTGCCTTCACTTAATCTTTTGTCTAAGAATCCTGATGTATAAAACCCAAATCCTGTCAGACTGTTGAATGTGTCCCTTATATCCTATGTCTCTTCTATTTCCCCACTCACTTACACAGAGTAGACTGACAGCTGCCTCCTCTCTTACTGCTGAATCTTATTTGCATAGTTGTAAGAAATTAGTGTGCAAATACCATACTTGCATTTTGGTTTTAAAAATTACCTTTTTGACTAAAACTGCAGCTTAAGTGACTTGATATATTTTGCTTCTAAAATAAATACCTCTAGGTGTTTATTTCTTCTGGATTTAGTAATTATTGAACTTTATCATACTCTCCCATTCCTTGATTGATCCATAACAGTTTGGCCTTTGCTTTCTTCCAAAATACGCATTTGCTGCTTTCTCTACCTAAACTTGACAGTTGCTATGAAATCCATACAGAATATCCAGCTCGGCCCCATACTTGGTGATTTTACCCTCTTTTGTCAAAGCTCCTCGTTGTCTTTTGTCTGCTGCTCTGGTCTCTGCTGTGCAAGGGCAGCAGGGAGCGACAGTGAAGGAAGTCCACACAGTGAAGAGGACATGAAGGCAGGTGAGTCCCAGTGAGCATAAGGGATATGAATTGGCTCCCTCTTACTTAGTATCTGCAGTGTGGTGAGGTGGAGCAAGTATCTCCTGGTTTATATCAGCATTCCTAGATCCAGGGGATTTTGGGGTTTGTGGCCATGCTGTTGTGACTGACAAACAGAATGGAATTCTTTCTTTGAGAGACTGAATGGTGTGCAAAGCCCTTGATACTATAGTTCTTCTTTCTCCCCTACATCAGTTGCTTTATGTGACCAACAGTTTCTTGTCTTCAGGAACTATTATTCTGGACTCCTTTTGCAATTCTTGTGTTCTCCCAAGGGTTCATCATTTAACTATAAGTTTGGCTGACAGGAGCAGTTTGCAGTGAGAATTTTGGCTTTGGAAGCATCTTCATTTTAGAGGGGACTTCTGAGAAATTTCTCAGTACCTCTTAAGACAATTATCTAGTGTCAGAAGCATCTGCAAATTTAAGTGAGCTGTGTGACCTTTCTGGTTGTTGGATACTCTCTGATTTTTGTCATTCTGATGTGAATTGTGCAATGATACAGTTTATAGCTGATCTGCTTCCTTAGGGAAAAGAATAAGTCATGGGCCATGTGACTTTTTTCCCTACATGTTATGAGAACAGATTCTTTATTTTATATAGTTCCAGATGTAAAGAAGTCTGTGGGTAGCATCTGGTAACATCTGACAGTTTTCAATGCTAAGAAGTTCCAAGGCTTAGGAATAATTAGTAATGAAAAGTTCTATCACTCGTTGCCGAGATTTTTCTTTCAGAACTGATGGAAACATGGCTTTATCATCGAATTTTCTTTGACTTCTGTAATCAACAACTTGGAAGCAGTTTTTAGGTTCTCTGAAGCTTCCCATGCCCACCTAGAATCCATTTCCTGTTTTACCTACAAATACCCTTGTTTGCATAAGGTCCCTGACTGAATTGCTCAGTCACAATGCAACTCAGGAGTTGTACTGTTGCTCTGGGAGAGGAGGAAGAGACTCAGGAACATGAGCGCTCTGTGGGTCTGCTGGAACAATCTTATGAAAGGTTGTGCTTTCTTATCACTAGAGAAGTCAAAAAAATTTACTCTCCTACTACTCCCAGTGAATTTTTGAGCAGGATGTCTTCCTTCAGGAAGTGCTGGGGTGGTCACTGGAATGAAAGTGGGTTTTGTTTTTCTACTAGAAAGACTTAAAAAGTATGTATATTATATCCAATTTTCCAACTGATAAAATTTGAAACATTTACTCTGGTTTCAATGTTTTGAGTAAAAGGGCTAGAAGGAAAAGTATAATGCAGTCCTTTAAAAACATTTTTACAGATTTTTACAGGTTTTCTTCTAGGAGATCCTAAAAGATTTGAGTTCTCTATCAGTGAGCTTCCCATTACAAGGAGACTAATGAATACAATCACCTGACAATTACTGCTGACGTACTCCTATAATATACCAGACCTGTCCAGATACTACTTGTGAGGGACAATTAATCTCATATATATAAATTATTATATTAATATATAATTAATCTATATAATCTCTCTGTATGTGTAGGTACAGAGGTTTTGGATAAAGGCAGAGCGGAGAGTATGCAACAGTATTCACTGCCTTCAGTCTATTCTTCTTGTCATGAATTACATTGTTCTTTAGTCCCACCTAAATGTTAAAATCATACACAGGGTTCTTGCAAAAGCCAAACTGACAAAGGGAACCTGCTAAACAAGTTAGCCTTAAGTTACTGATCAGATGCCTTGGGGAAAGGAAGTTCTACAGGCAAGACTATTGAAACAACTGATGTCCCAGTGTTAAGCAAAGTCTGCAGCCAAATTTCACTTCCACTTTATCTGCAATGTGTTTGCCAGTGATTGTAGGTACCTGGGAGACCTTTATCATCCTGATTCCTCTACCAGGTCCTCAGATCCCTATGTGATTTACCAGTACGTTTTTCATAGTGACAGTGACTTCAGCTACATCTGTATTACCTTCCAGATTTATCTGAATAATCTATTAATTAATTATGTATGATATTTTAGGACATTGTTGCACATCTGTGTGAAAGTGAATAGTTTACAGTGGGGAAGGTGCCCTGCTGTGCCTGTTGTGTGCAAACAAAGAAGGACTGGTGGGTGATGTGATGGTTTGAGGCATCTTGGGCACCGTAATCACGGAACACTAGAGTTTTCAGTTCTCAGAGAAGTAAGGAGGGGAGTCAATAGAACTGCTATCCTGCACTTCTGCAGGACAGACTTTGGCCTGTCTGGGAGACTGGCTAAGTGAATCTCTTGGGAGGCAGTCCCAAAAGGCAAAAAGGAGTCCAGGAAAGATGGACATTCTCGGAAAGATGGAAGAAAATGCTAGTGGCAGAGGAGGAGGTAGTTTCCATGGATTCAAAGATGAGCTGGTGGGGAAGACCAGCCTGGCTGGACAGGGAGCTTTGGCCTATGACCTTTGGAAGAAGGGGCATGCAACTCAGGAGGACTACAAGGATTTTGTGAGGTAGCTCAGGGAGAAAATTACAAGGGTCAAAGCCCAACTAAAACTTAGTCTGGCTACTGCAGTAAAAGGCAGTAAAGAGTGTTTCTATAAATATATTAGTAATGACAGGGGGGCCAAGGAAAAGCTCCATCCTTTTCTGGATGTGGGGGGAAACATAGTGACAAAGGACAAGGAAGAGGCTGAGGTACTTAATGCCTTCTTTGTGTCAACCTTTAGTAGCTAGACCACTTGTTCCCCAGGTACCCAACCCCCTGAACTGGAAGACAGGGACGGGGAGTGGAATGAAGCTCCCATAATCCAAGGGGAAATGGCCAGTGACTTGCTGCAACACTTGGGCATGCGCAAGTTTATGGGGCAAGATGGGAATCTACCCAAGGTGCTGAGGGAGATGGTGGAAATGCTCACTGAGCCACTTTCCATCATTTATCATCAGTCCTGGCTAACTGGGGACTTTAGTAAAGCCTTTGACAGTGGCCCACAACACTCTCTAGGAGAAACTGGCTGCTCATGGATGGATGCATTGAATGGATGCATTGAATGGATGCATTGTGAAGACCTGGCTGGATGGGCAGGCCTAGAGAGTGGTGGTGGATGGAGCTACATCCAGCTGGCAGATGGTCACTAGGGGGATTTCCCAAGAATCAGTCCTGTCTTTATCTCGGTGTGGGTATTGAGTATGTTCTCGTTAAGTTCACAGATGCCACCAAGCTGAGTGGGAGTGTCGATCTGCTGGAGGGCGGGAAGGCTCTGCAGAGGGATCTGGACAGGCTGGATCAATGGGCCAAGGCCAATTGTATGAGATTCAACAAGGCCAAGTGCCGAGTCCTACCCCTGGGTCACAACAACCCCGTGCAGTGCTACAGGCTGGGGGCAGAGCAGCTGGAAAGTTGTCCAGCAGAAAAAGACCTGAGGGTGCTGGTTGAAAGTGTCTGAACGTGATCCAGTGTGTGCCCAGGTGGCCAAGAAGGCCAATGGCATCCTGGCCTGTACCAGCAATAGTGTGGCCAGCAGGATCAGGGCAGTGATTGTCCCCTGTACTTGGCCCTGGTGAGGCCACACTTAGAGTTCTGTGTCCAGTTTTGAGTCCCTCACTGCAAGAAAGACATTGAGGTGCTGGGGCATGCCCAGAGAAGGGAAATTTAATTTCAAAGATCTGAAGATAAAGCATGTAGCTTAACTAGCAGGAATAGAATACCTGCTGTAAATTACTAAGATATAAAGAGGGAAATTTTTCATTATTTCTCAAAATACTTTGAAGTATGAAGCTGAAATCTAAAATTGTACTGTGAATAAAGGCTAAAGACAACAGCTGTCCTTCTACTTCAGAGAAATTTTGCACATTACAGTATTATTTGGCTGGATTATTTACAAATCTTGATTATAATAATCAAAGGGCCCTTCTTTTGATATTCATTATTTTCCCCAATAATCCTGCCAGCAGGATCTCTCCTTCTGCATTGGGAATTTGAATAATTTTCTTTTTTTTGCGCATTGAAAGAAAAACAGCATGGTGCTTTTGTTCCAGCTATGTTTCTAGACCGCTTTTACATTTTAATTTCTGCTTACACTTTCATCCACCCTGGAAAGCTAAAGTAGGCTTTAAAAACAGATTATTTAAAAACAGTTGATTTATGTATGTCATCAAGACTGTTCAGACTTTCATTGTTGTTGGGATAGATGTATTCTTACCTTTTGTTTAAGGTTAATTTAGGCATTTGATTTCAATGGGACACAAGTAAAAGCAGCAGTCTGAATTCTCTCTTTAGGTAACAGAGACATAGCAGTACAGTCTGCAGGGATGGAGCTGGCACTGGTTGCTTAAAACCTCTGATCAGCAAAAAATGTCTTAGGTTAAAATACACTTGAAAGTCTTTTAAAATAATTGATACAAATAGTTGTTACATTTTGCAGATGAACTGCATGTGTTTAGCCACAAGAGGGCAGCGTCACACCGTGTCTATGTTGCAAGTCTTTAAAAAGGAATTCTGCTTTGCCAGCATAAAGTCTCACAAAAAAATTTTAATCTCTTTATATGTTAATTTTTATAGTGATATACACTAAATTGTACGGGTGGATGGTTCTATCTTACTAGCGTTATGATGAACTGTATTTATGTGCATTTAGATTAATAAAAAGTCAACACCTGGCTAGTTTATTCTCTTCACAAAATAAATCTGCTACTTCATTTTCTGGGAGAACAGGCTGAAGATTTCATGTGGTGAGTTAGAAAAGAATTTGACCTGGCAGCAGTTTTTTCTTGAAAAAATATCCTATTTATCTCATGTAAAATGGCCATTGGAGATTTCCCTGTGGTCTAGTACGCATATAATGAACACTGCCACAGAATTGCAAAAATTTGTATAAATAACTTCTAGCTTATACAAGTGAAAATACGCTGCTTTTTATGGAATAAAAGTCAAAGTGACTATGGGGCATAGAAATTCACATTTTTTCTTTCAGATGAAAGATTATACTGCTCTTCTGTAAACACGCATTCTTTGCCCCTCACATGTACACAGTGATTTGAACGAGTTTAGGTGCATCCATAAATCTGGGTAAGGGGATGTTTGCAGAGTTGGGCAAATTTTAACCTTCAGTCGTGTCAGTCTTCAAAGTGTCAACTTCGTTCTTGCCATCTGTGCTTTCTCTTTGGTAGTCTGCATTTTATTTAGTGGGAAAAGTTAAACTAGATTGATTGTTCCCACTTCTCTGTTTCGCTTTATAGTTCTCATGCCGTAACACAGCAGATGTGTTTGCTGGGAGGCAGTTGCCACTGAGCAACAGCTGCTGGTATAAAGGAGCAGTGGGAAGAAATTTAAAGTAAGCTTAGTTTTAGTTTTTTCCCCATGTTGTTGTTGCCTTATGGCTGTTCGATGCATTGTCACCTTACGGTTTACAGCTTGTAAGTATTTGTCCTTTTTTTTTTCTATAATAAGAACTGTAGGAATCTGTGTTAATAGTTCTGAAATAGCAGAGGCTGTGTGTTCCACTGCTGAAATGAGGGGTTTCTGTCTTTTAGAATATTGGGGGTTTTTAATGTATATTCTGTTGTTTTACTCAATTTTGTGTGTCTGGTATTTTACTCATCATTTTCCATTATCCATTTTCTAGCGGGTGTTTTTGCTTGACTTACATACCATGTTTGACTGTCATCTACTGGGACAGGCTTGATAAGCCAGGCTGTTTTTAAACTCTTTCCTTGCTTGTAAGGAAGTGTTTCTGAAGAAGGGTCAAGCTAAATGTTCTTGGTTTTAATTTATTGAGTGGGGAGCTCCTTACCAGCATGTACAGTGGTAAAATAATTTGTAACTCAGTATTTTGTGATAGTAGAAATAGGTAGTTTGAAATTGTACTTTGGTTTGACTCAGGTGAAATGTGGGCTTTATCAACACCCCTGTTCCTATGTGCTCCTCTGACCACTCCAATATTTTTCATCCATTTGTTTGCTTCTTCTGTCTGTTCCTTTCATATGCACTGTCTGCACGTATAAGAACTCTATTAAGGCTTTACTAGTTACATTTCTGAGGAGTCTCTGTTTTTTCAAGACTTCTAGCAAATCCCCAGCTCATTTATTGTTTCTCAGTAGTGGCATAGCTTTTTCTTTCGGATTTGAAGAGTATACTTTGTATTTAGAATATTAGAACAATGCAGCTGCTAGTGACACTTATGTCTACCAAATAATCTGCTGTATAACCTAGCTTGTCACTGAACTAGTTTTTGATGTTAAATTAGGTTTTTGAGTTCACAAATAAAAGAATATATTGAAGATACATTGACATAAGGCAAGCAAAATAAACAGAATTTGTGAGATCCTGCTTCGTGCTTTGCGAGCTCTGGGAGCTGTTGCTAGGAGAAGAGCATGGTAACAGTGCTCCAAGCTGGTAGTTGCCTGGGGAACCCACAGACACTTTTGCTATTTCTACACATCTGTACCAACTCACAGTATTTTTCTTCCATGTACCCCCTTTTTCCTCCTCTCTAGCATAATAAAAGGCATGGGAGATCTTGACCACAGGACTAAGTCCTTTGCCATCCTTCAGCATACAGGTGTCACTCACAGTCAGGACTTAGTAGCTTCGAAGAAAATGAGACGAGGCCAGATCTTGACTGACCACAACAGTGGTGAATAGCTGGCCCAATGCAGGTTGAGGATGATGAGGATAACGTCACACCTGGTAATGGGCTCTGGCACTTCTATTTGGAAGTTGTTGCTATTCCATTGCTTAAGTATGAATCAAAGTCTCACTTAGGAATTGCATAGATTTTAGGAAAAGTGGAATGTATTTACTTAGAAAAAAACCAGGATCACTAATTACTACTGAAGTAATTATCTGATGGAGGAACAAGTTAAACTGTGCTTACTGGAACAAAAAGCATTGAACTGCAGATGGCTAAGGAATTTAAATCTGGAAATTCTAAAGAAGCTGGCTGAAGGACATATCTGGACCTTTGTATTTACTTAGAATAAACTTTGCAGTAATACAGAAATTCAGAAAATTATTGTGTCATCTAAGTTTTCCTTTAAGAAAAGTGGGGTAAGACACATGACTGTTGGTCAATTGGCATGTATCAATTCTAGGCAAAAAAATCTGCATGATGGTATCCTTTTGCATAACTGGAAATACTTAGATAACAGGACTGATCTCTTGTGACTTTATTGTAAAATAGATGTTTTAAATAATCTTTAACATCTGCAGTAGAATAGCATAAATTAAAATATAGCATTTTTATTACCCACAAAGTAGATGTTAAATGGATGTAGAACTGATTAGCTGGCAGATAATAATAATCACTGAAAGGAAGTGTTTCTGCTAAGATTATAGAGAATGGTACTGGGTTAATGCAGTTTCATATTTTTAGTAATGAATAAGCGTTAAAATTTGTGGATAATTAAAACCAGAAATTACATAGAGAGAAATAATGAAGATGTGGATGATGGCAAAAAGCCACAATGATAATGTCATAGCAGGTTAGGACTTCAGAAGGAAAGTACATTCTAGTACAGGCAGTTGAAAAACTATAAAGCCGTTTCATTCAAACTGTATTATTTCAGAAACATAATATCTGTTTGAATGACCTGATTTGTCTATGAATGCATGAAGATTAAAAAAAGTGCTAAAAGCCTCTTTCTTTGAGAATGCAATACTTACCAGCTGTAGGAAGTGAAAACTAAAATAATTTAAATGAGAATGCATTTCAATAATGAGCATGACATCCACAGTGGGAAGTGGTGACTCTTCTTTATTTCTTCTCTGTAGTAGAACCCAATGTTAGTTTGACAGAGACCCAACGATGAAGTGAAACGATTGTCACCTTTTGACAATGGTGCCTTCCTTTTCTTCCTCGTATGTTTGTTTTCTAGTCTATTTACCATAGGTTGTCTCAGAAAGATAACAGCTCTTATTATGAAACTTGTTTTACATCTCAAAAGAACTTTTAGTTTCGCAGAGGAACTTGTGATACTCTTGAAGGTGCAAACTCCTTGCTGATAATCAGATGTTTAAGAAGACTTTATCATGAATCTCAGTAAAATTTAAACTTGTAGATGTGCCATGCCAGCTGAAAAATGACATCTGCATTATTATATAAGATAAGATGTCCCTGAGAGCAATGTAACACCCACAGGCAAAACTTCAAGCTGTCAAGTAACTCAAGAGTGATGATGTAAGCTCTCCCTTTAAATTAATAACACTGAAGTATCAGAAAGAAAGAACTGCAGTTGGGTTGGTAAAGGAATAAACTCAAAAAAACCTCAAGACCCCAAAACCCTAGCAACGTGTTGAGATTTTTTTAAGGTGCCTGGAGGTGACCAAGTCACTTCTTCCACAAAACCATAGAAGTTCTGCTCCTTTATCGTTAAAGTAAAAGCTGTCCTTGCACATCTAGCTCTCTTCAGGATCTGTGATGATTTTCTTCTTGACCTCTAACATGAATCTCTTATTAAGTTATTTCTATTATAACAGCTTGTGGTGGGAGCAGTGTTGGTGTCCCTTGTGCAGTTCGTGATCCACTAGAGCACTCTGAAGTGTAACCGCAGAGCAAATAAATAAATTCCATCTATATCCAGCATTTCTCATACAGCATGAGTGTTGAGCTGCCATAGTCAAAATGCCAGATCATTTTGTTAGTGGTTTGTATCTCAAAACCTGACAACAAATAGGCCTTAGGGGAACTGGTCAGAAGAAAATGGAGGCTATTGGTCACACAGGATTATACTGCAACATGTTTAGGTCTTGGGCAGATGGAGAATTTGGCAAAAGGCAGGTGAAGTCCAGAAACTTACCTTATGCTTCATCCTAAGCAACCATTAATAGTGATATTATTGACTGTTCTTCCTTAAAACTGGAAAACTGAAATGCTCTCTAAAAAAAAGAGAAAATCTTTCATACCATTGTAAAATATGCTTAATAAAAAATGGGATGGGAATTGAAGTGGATCTGAGCTTCAGGAAGCTGTTTCTCTTGAAATCAAAAAGCCAGGCATTATTACAATAAAACCTCTATAGTTTTATCTAGGGACAACACCATAATTACCAAAGAAGACAGAAAATAAAAAAGGGGTTGTGACCTTGCATGCGAGTCCTTGCTTCCACTTAACTCAATACCTTTCTGAGTTGCAGCAAAGTCTCTTAGGCCCTCTCATGTCTTGCTGACAGCAAAGGCTCACATGAATTTTATCTATTTGCTGCGTTCTCCAAGTGAGCTGTGAGCTTCTTGCATGAACTTCTTGTGGCTCTCTTGCATGAGATATCCTGCAGTTTCTGATCTTTCTATCTTCCAGCTAAATCCAGAGAATCTCAGAGAAGAAAGAATTCCCTATTTCTCTTGAGAGGGAGGCAGAAATCACATTGCTCTTTAGAAGAATATAACATATGATTGGAATCATAATAAATACCATTATTTCTCAAATCAATTTTTTTTGTGTGTTGCTTGTGATTAGTTGGTGCTTTCAAGAAGCTGACCATAATCAGGTATGGAGGGGAGAGGATGAGGGCAAGACATCTAAGAAAGTAAAAATGAGGCTTGCTAACCAGTTTTAGTTATCTCCAGACAGGACTCCTGATAGACCAAGCACAGAGGATTTGTGAGGATCAGGTGCAGAAGGAAATTGACTACACAGCTTCTTATGCAAGTTTCTTCACTTTAATTGACTAATACCTTCAGGTAACATAATTTCTGTATTATCTTTGTAGCTATAACTAAGATAAATGAAAGGAGTGTATTTGCTCTGTTAAAACTTTAGTACATACCTTTATGCACCTAAAGCCAATGTGCCAATGTCACTTAGCCATTTTGAGTGGCTGATGTACCCATCCCAAATCTTATTTGTGTTTCTTGATTTATTTAATACCTATCTTTACTTAGGCAGTCTTCAGGCAGTGGCATTGTTGAGGGAGATTTCCTTTTCATGTGGGAGCTGGGCCAGTTACCACACACATCTGTGGGCACCTTAATTTAGCCTTAGTGCTGATAAGAGGGACTTCGAAGCACCAAAGTGCAAATGGCCACTCCTTAATCCCATGCAGAAATGTGGAGCTGGTGGCAGTGACTTTCCTGATACACTGAGGGAAATAAACGTGCTATGCAAAGGTACCACAGAGGGTAGTGGTGATGTCCCAAAGTCCTTGTCATCTGCATGGAACCTCATCCCAGCAAAACAGTATATTTTTTTAAACAAAGTAATTCCACTCATGTTTTGGTCTCTCAGCTGATGATACCAATGTATCTATTTTTTTCTCCTCCTTCTGGAGGTTGGCTTGAAATATATTTATCCAACACAAAGCATGGCAGATACAAAAAAGTGATCTCTGGGACAATACTTTCTTTTTCTTTTATCTGTCCTTGAATCTACCACATGTTCCAGTACTTCCTATTTTCTTTGCATTTTGGTTGCCTGACGTGGACTAGCTCCCGGGTTTGTCTGCAGGTGTTGGTGGGTCCGGCTATAGAAATGCGGCTGGGCATCAAATACATGTGTAGGTGCAGCACTAGATTTTTCTTTTTGGTAGCTGTATTTCTTTCATAAATATGCTTATGTATGAGCTAAGCTCATAGGAATCCTCTGCATATACAAATGGAAAATCTGGATTTGGAATGTAACAGCTGCTGAGCAGCACGAGTAGGTCAGGAAAGCATCATTTTAAACTAATGGTGGATTTAAGTATTAAAGTGTATTTTCTTCAGGATTAGGATTTTAGTAGTATTTATTTTTAACCAGGAATTCCCTTTTTGTTTCATCTAAATGTTCAATCTTTTAAGCTTTTCTATGTGGTTAAAGGTTAATATATTCTTATGGCAGCAACTTCCACACTGGGGAAAGCAGAAGCTCTCAATCTGCCCAAATGTTCTGAGGTTTTTTTATAGGTGGTACTAATGAAGCTACAGTATTTTTTCCTCTCTCTCTCCTTCCTGGAGGTTTTTCATGATTCAAATTGCTTTTTGCCACCCTTTGCACTTCCCACTCTTGTACTTGCACTTTCTAGAGAGGGATGATTGGTATACAAATTGAATTTATCTCTGGGTGGTAGGAGTGCTGGAAATAATAGGACAACTCCTCTGTTTGTATGAATTCTAATACTCCATTTTAGTCATGACTTCTTAAAACACCCAGATCCCCTTCCTAACCTAGTGCAGTATTTTTAGAGCTCTGTAGGGTAAAGGATTAAAATCTTCTCTCTAAATTGTATTACTATAAAACCTGACATGAAGTTCATCTGCTGTTGGGATACTTCCTTGTGTGTTTAGATCTGCATGGCCCTGCATAGACACCCAAGGTAGCTTTTAGGAAGTGCTGCTGCTGGTAGCAAAATCCAATTGTCATGGATTAAGGTGTTGCATGGTGTTCAGTGCAACTCTGCCTAAGAGCCAAACTAGCCCAGGATACAGTGAGATGATCCACTGGTTTTAGTGGCAGAGCCACTTTAAACTCTTCTCTAACCTGTGATTCATTTTCAGTCTGTCCCTAAACAGCTGTTTGAGACTGTACTGTACACAACATCACTAAAAGATTGAGAAGTGTAGAACTGGGGACACCATAAACCTGCTTTGTTGATAAAACCAAGGTATTTTGTAACCACACTCATTTTATCTGTCGCATAATTGATTGTCACATGCATATCTCATTGTTTCTTCTCTTGATGAATAGTTGTATTTTCAAGATTCTCCACCTGAACTTTAAATCATAATTAAGTATTTGGCCCGGACAAAAATATTGCCACACAATTAATTTTTCTTTTGCTGTTCCTTGATACATTTCACCTTGCTGGTCTGCATTTTTTGTTTTTAACCATTAAACATCAGCATCCATCCAGACAGTGCCTGTGCAGAGGGGGAAGATGTATTGACTTAGCTGTACTTGAAAATAAGACTGTTAAATCTGTTATGGAAAACAGAGTGGTTTTCCAATGCTGACTATGAAAAACTGCTCCTGGAGAAACCATCACAACTCCAACCCTATATAGGACAGATCTCTAAGGGGCTTCATTCTAAAATCCATTTTGCAGTTCTGCTTGCATCTGGGGGACACATGAAAACACTGTGATTCTGAAGGGTGGGGTTTTTTTCAGAAAAGTTTAAAATGTTGGCTAAATAGCACCGAAACAAAATATATTTCCAGCTCCTATTGATGCCTATTGATGCAGGCTATAAGACACTTCAGATTTTTACGGTAGGCAATACAAAATATAAAAGCTAAAACTCAAGGCATCACTGTATTTGGTTCAATTGTAGTATTTGCATGGCACGAACTCTGTGAGTATTGTTACTGAACGCTTGGAGGTACAAATGAATTCTGGCTTTAGAAATGTGTCAAAGTCAAGAAGAGTCCCTGCAGTGATATCCATCAATGATCACAAGTATTTTCTCACTTAGAAATACTTATCAGTGTAGAACATCAATACATCTCATATTTTCAATTAAACTTCACAAGCCTCTGCCATGTTGCACATATAAATAACATGGCCTGAAAATGAGAAATGAGAAAATGGAGATTAAAACTGACCAATGATCCTAAGGAGAACTCATTACTAGAACTGAAACAATAGTAAAAGAAAACTCTCCTTTAAATACTTAACCAGGCAAACATTTTCCCTGGGGTTTGAAAATCCTTCTACTACATGCTTAGGAAAATGATATGGAAATGCTTTCCTTGCTGGGAACTCCATTTATATTCATACAGCAAGTCTAACGGGAAATTTAGAGAAAAGTTCTTCTCAGAAACAGTGCACTAGGAAAGTGATTATCCTGTTGGTAGGAATGAGAGGCAGTGAGAGAATGGATGCAGTGGGATTTTTGCTGCCTTGTCAAACCAGAATGTCTTCTGCAAACAAAGGAGATCCTTCAATCAACTGGCTTTGCCAAAGAACTTGGGACACTTCACTCTTCTTTTTTTTTTTTTATTAGTTGTCATTCTTCGACATGATGAATACTTACAGCAGTATGTTAAAAAAGATACAGTTAAGTCTCTTGGCATCACTGCATAGCAGTCACAGCATTTTCACACAATCTAGTGCTTCCTTTCAGAATGATGCATATGGCATATATACGCACATATGGGGGCTGATTCTTGGTCCCAGTGAAGTTGGGGGGACCAGTGTTTGGCCCATAGAGTTGTGTAAGATATGTGAATATGTATATATAAAATGCTTTACAATAAACATGACATATACAATCTTGAATTCAAAGATAAGCAGAATATATTTTACATCCAAGTCAAGCTTATGCTCTGCACTTAAAGTTTATGTACCTAAAATATTGGATGGATTATAGAAACAAATAATAGAGCAACAGTTTGCACCAATCAAAGTAATTTGAATACATATTCATGGCATGAAGCTTGCCTTGTGTTTTTTTGTTTTTTGGGGTGGATTTTTTTGGATTTGCAGGGTTTTAATTAAAGTTTAATTACTGATTTTTGTGGGCCATGGGGGTCATGGTGACATCAGGAGGGAAATGGGCATACTTTATGGACAACTCAGCTGAGTGACTTAAAATATAAGGCAATAAATTACGGCTGGTACCCTGGCTGGTACCCGAAAATAAAATTGTGACTACTTGAATTTCTCCTTTCTGAGGAGAATTCATTTGGAAGGGCTAAGTGTGCATTCTTTGTCTAATTTGATGTAAACTTTTAACAGAAATTTAAACCACAGATTGCAAAAGCTGGTGAGATCACTATGGACTGTAACAACAGCCTTATCTCATTTACAGCTTTCTCATTAATTGTTTGGGAGACTTTGGCTTTCTTCATTAAACCCGAGTTTATACAAAAATAATTGACCTGTGTTGTAGATTAGGTTAGATACAACTGCAGATCATGTGGTTTGTTTTTTTCTTTTTCCTCCGTAGACTCCACTTAATCTCAGCTACTCCTCTCTTTGTTCCTTGTATTCCAAAGGTACATGTTGCCAGTGGTCCTTTTATTCCCCATTTGATTGGTGGCTGGACCACTGACACTTAAAACCACAAAGGTAGGTAAAATCTTTACTTAATGACAATGCATATGTATGCATTATTTTAACCAGTCTAAAATTTTCACTTATTATCACTTATTATTGTTGTTATTATACAGAATAGCCTCTTAGATGGTATGAAATCTTCATTTAGAGGAGCTAGATTTTAATCGAATTGCATTTGTGGGGCACAAAAACATTTTAACATCCTGCTTTTCACAGCTTTTTTCCTCTTTCCATGTATGAAAACCTTAGCTCAGTTTGAAAACTTCAAAATCTTTCAGCTGCACTGGCCCAAGTAAGAAGGAAAACTAATTTACAAGGGCTTTCTTCAAAGTGGCTGATAGGGCTGACGCCATCAAAATCTGTGTTATCTGCATAGCTTTACTATTCTGTGCATAAGCAACCTGTTGGCATCCTGGGGAGAAACTCCAGTGCAGAAATGCCCTCCAAACCAGAGAATACCAAGTATGTGTCACAACTGCATGTGCTGAGCACTGGTGCTGTTGGATTGGCTGCTGCCAGTTATGGTTTCTACGGGAAATCTAATGGTTGCATTTTGCATTACAGACCCCAGGGAATCTGGCTGCCAGAGCCTAACCTTTCCGAGCACTTCTGTCTGGAGCACCTGAGGCAAACTGGCCCAGGCCCAAACCTGTGTAATGGGTTTGGCTCACAAGCACAGAAGCATTGCTGGGGCCACCCTGAACCTATTTCAAGCACTGTTTCATTAGACAAGGTGATGGAAATCTAGCAGGTATGTTCAGTGCACCAAAATCCCCCACAGCCCGATAATTTTCAGAACAGCTTTTTAAAGTTGAAAAGTTTTAACTAGGTAAGAGCAAACTTGTAATGGATCCTGTAGGTTCCACTTGTAGAAAAGGGCTTGGATTTAATGTGGCTGTAACAAAATTTGATTTGTACCTAAGCTTTCCTGTTAGACCTATTTTCTGGAAGCTCTTCAGAAACAGCTCAACAATGTTTCTGTCAAGAGCTTTTTATGCTGCTAGACGCTGGGTTTAACTAAATTTCAGAACACTTTTTAAAAATTCTCTGAACTAGATGGAAAAAGGCTTCCATTTCTTAGTAAAAAGATAAAACATGGGAAATCACATCCTTTTTGTGGACTTAAGTGCTTCTAAGCAGCACATTACACCGCTCACGTAATGTCCTAATAATTGTCCTACATCTGTCAGAAGGAAAGGTACACCTAAAAAGCTGCAAAGTGGTGGTGGCTTCCACCCCCATGTGGTTAGGAAGACATTTATGTCCTGTAGTTAGAAAAAAATTAATTCTACCACAACTCTCTCGAGTGCCCTTTGCTTGCTGTGGTCCTTCTATTATGTGAATCTCATTTAGATTAGTGGGAGGAAGAAGGAGATTTTCTACTGGTTGTACCCTACATAACAGTGGAGGGGCAGAAAAACATCACTGGAGTGCTTCGTGTGCTCACTGTGTTTTGCACCTTCCTACTTCACTGGGTTTCAGCCTCTTTTCTCTGAAGATACATACAAAGAATTAGTGGAATAAATCATCCTTCACCAAACTCATGCTTTTTATTTTCCACTAAACGTATTAGTCACCTTATGAGCATGAACTTTCTCTCATCAAGTCAATATCCCCTGTAATTGAGAAAAAATATATTATCTTTTCCCTTGCACTTCTACAAGTAAACATCTTTCTCATGTTTCTCAAACACCAACTTAAAAAGCTCTTTGTCGGCCTCTTCAAGGTCTTCACATCCAAAGGGGACTATCCAAACGTGACTACCTGGCCATACCTGCTTGTTCTTTTGGAAGCAGCTGTACAGATTTGATGCACGGAGGGTTCACAACTACACTGTACTTCACCTGAACGCAGTTATTCTTCCCGGGGGCGGAGGAACATGGGACAATCCCTTTGGTGCAATGCAGTCGTGTCTGAGAATACAATCTCACTGAAATGGTGAAAGCTTAAGTAAAGTTTAATAAAGACTTTCTGAACTGAGGTTGTTTATGGCATAGTTAAGGCCAAGTATCTTTCACAAAGATGAGCTCATAGAAAATTCCTCAGCCACTATGATAGCTAAGAGGACTTTTCATAATAGTCTGACTACAACACATTTTTTTCCTTCATTGACTGAGACTAATCTAAAAAGTCAGTTGAAGTATTCTTTTAATTAAAAGAAAAATACAAATGCATTTTGATGCTGACTATCTAAGGAGGGAATGTGGGGAAAAAAAATCAGCTACACTGCAACATCTCTGGAGAAAACAGCCGAACTCCAGAACTATTAGAATGATCACTTTGTAGATCACTAAGCTATTTAGTAAAAATTCACACTCTTGAATAAATGGTAATCTGGTTGAACTGTCAAATCATGTGGTGTTGCTGTGGGGCTTGGGGTTTTTTTTTAACTTAAAACTTCAGGCTCTGTGAAACATTTGCCTAGACCAAATGTGCAAGGTGCCATGGATTAACAACACGGACCCATATGGAATGTGTTTGAAGTTTTCAAGAAGTTATCCTGCCAGACTTCATTCCTTAATGACCTTTGATACACCTGGGATAGCGGAAAGGCAGTTCAGAATTGTATCTTGTATCATATGATTTTGGCAGCTATCAGAAGATGAAGGATGCTAAAAGTTAAGGCTTTTATCCACAAACAATGGTGTATATTAATAAACTCTATACCATATTTACAAATGCTTTCTCTTGTATTAAAACTAACAGTATTCTGTTCACAGTGCCAATGTTTTTACAGGTAGCAATCATCCCACAGTACTCCAGTATTTTGGCATGGGAATCAGTAGCGCTTTGTATTTACAGAAAATGTACACATGAATATAAACAGGTAACTTGAAACAGTACTCAAAAGATAGATCTGTTCGTGTTTCAAAGGTTTAGACTGTACTACACCTTCCCTTTCGGCTGCGAGGGAATACTGTTCCTTGCAATGAGAAGATGCCTGTCTTTTACCCAAAGTGGCATAAAAATGATTACCAAAACGAGCCTTGTTACACTGGAGGTGTGTATACAGAGAGTAACTTCAATCCAATGTTTATAGATCTGTTGTTTAGTGCACAGAATACAAAAGTTAAAAAGGTTTTTAACTACTAAAACAACCCGACTCTCTGCCCTCTGCGAGCACCATCCCCCTCAGTTCATGTCCTCTGGATGCTGGAGATGCTGGTGGTTTAATGCACAGCCCAGCTGCCAGCCTGGAAAGGGTGTGGCACTCTGGGCCTATATACACATGTCACAATATGACTTGCAGTAAATGAAAAGATCACCAGGAGTGCCTCTCTGTGCTCCCCTGTTCTCTCAGCAATCCTCCCTGCTTTGTGGCAGTCGGAACTGGCCCGGCTTCCCTGCTGCTGACTGGGACTCCGCATTGGAGCAGTTCGGGATCAGGAGTGATGAATGGCATCAGGCATGCGCAGGATGGAGACAGGGGAGAGGAACGTGAAGATCAGAAAGAAACCCAGCAGAACTGTGGGCTGTTCGTGAGGACCCTTAGAGCTTTGCCACTTCTTCCCTTTGCACGGTGTTGCCAACAGGCTCCTGGCTCCCCGGGACCTTGTTTGCTGCTGTGACCAAGACGGAGATAGCAGTGCTAGAAGGAAAAGTGCAAAGCTGCCACCTAAGGACTCTCTTCTTCATTTAAAGTCTGTTCCTGGCTGCCAGTCACTTGGCCTGAGTGGTCGTTGCTCCTACTACTGCTGTGTTGCTTGTGGAGCAAACTCCTCCACTTGGCCTTGTTCCTCCTGAGATGGTTTAGCATATTTTCAGATAGGGGAGTGTTGCCTGTAAACTGGGCCCACCTCTCAAAGAGTGGCTCAACGATGTATGTCATGAACCCTGCAGAAACACACAGGGGACACCTGGTGAGCAACAAATTAATCCCACAAGTGCACTGCCTCACAGAGTGCCTCAAGAGCACAGAGCAATACAAGTAGCAAAAGCCCTGATAAGAAATAATAAACTCTCAAATAGACATCAATTCCTTTTGAAATGCACAGCTTTTGACCAGCATACATGACAAGATATGGCCTTATCTGTGTGTGTCACAGTAAACTCTGACAGTCAGCAACCCTTTGAGGAGATTTCAGCAAGAAAGTAACCAGTGTTTAATCACATACTGGCTGCAATTTTTTCCCATGGGTATTTTTTCCCCTATGCAAAGACTCCTTTTTCTTTCTGTTGAACCTTTAGATAGGCTTAGATAGGTTTCTTTTTGAACATTTTAATTTAGAACTAATTTTTGAACTCTTATTGTATCCTCAGTTTTTATTGTTAAAACAACTGGATCAGAGTGGGGCATGTGGTGAATAAAAGTTTCTCTTAGAGAGTTTGTGCCTCAGTGAGATAAACATGAAGGGAATGAAACTAATACTTACCAATCTGGATGCCTGGTATTGTATCCTTCTGCTGATTACAAAGGGGACTTATTTCCAGTTCAAATTTTTGTTCCAAATCACCTACAAAAAAAGAAAAAAAGAAGAAAATATTTTCCTGCCCCTTTTATCTCTTCTCCATACCTATGCCACACTCTTACAGTGTCTGCAACTGTGTGAGGAGTTGCAATCTTCTACCGATGATGACCATGGTAAATGTCTAAATACCTTCATCTTCTGGACTTTTTCTTTTTAGGTATCAGAGAAACCAATTATCCATACAAAGAAAAATCTAAGAAAAGATGACTTTTGAATGAACATTAAATCTGAGCATGTAAGTGTTCTGAGGAGCTTAATTTTTAAAATAGACTCTCTGATGTGAAAACTTTTTATGACATTTTACTTCATTTACTCATTGTTCAAATCTCTTCTTGCCAGAAAATTGCAGTACATCAATTTTAGAAGAAACACATCTCCAGCAGTACTGTAGTGGAAATTAATACTGTGTTCTTGTGGAAGTGGCTCATAAAGGGAAGAGTGTTGGAGCCTGGCAGTGCACAGCTGTGGCTGCACTAACAAACTAATAAGGGCCAGAGCATGCAACATGTTTCAAGTGTCAAGAGCTATGGAGTTCAAGTTGCAAATGTGGAAAAAGGATGAAATTAGAAGTCTGTCTTATTATTGTGCTGCAGCTGGGTATCAGGCTATGCCTGTGCTGCTGCACTGAGCGTATTTATTTCCTGGGTCATCCAGGAAGTCCCCAGAGAGGCATCTGCACAGAACTGATTCGAGACAGCAAAGCAGTTGGCTGAATTCCGAGCCACCTTCATAGCAGAATATTTGACTAATTGGACCAGGAGGTCTCTGGCTCCAAATCTGGGACTGCCCTGAAGATTCCTGCAGGCAGCTCCTGCTGTGACTAGCCCTGGGGACTGCTTCAAATTGTTGGAAGAAAAACCTGGCTGGGGGATCTGCTCACTGCAGATGCCACCTCAGATTGCTCTTGATGCAGAAGTGACCAGATTTGGCATTGAGAAGACGCTTACAAACAGTCAGTAGAAATTATTCCTGGAGAAATGGTCACACAGGACAGGCTTCTATACACAGTGATGGCAGAAGATATTTTTTACAGAGTTGAAGGTAATCAATAGCAAGGACCACACTGGATTTAAGAATTCAGCAGAAAAACATCTCAGAGAGTCTCATTTGCTGACTGCCATCCAGACAACAGTCACTTGTTCTGCTGGAGAGACTGCATTCCCCTGTGCCTGCAATTACTTCATGCAAAGATTGCTCTGAGTTAAGTTCTGGGTGTAGGGTTTTTTTTAAAACAAACACTCTCTGTCTGTGAGTGCAACACATTCATCCTTTGTGACTGTTAGCTTTCTGTGCCAGCGTACAATCCTGGTTACTGCATGAGGTACAGGACCTTTCCTGTCTACAGTACGGAAGGGAAGTGAGAGTTAACTGTGTGCAAAGCTACCATGTGCCACTTCCCCTCAGGCAATAATATTCTGTCCACCTGATTTACTAATAAGGATGTAGTGAGGGTCAGTTAGGCAAAACTTTCCTGTAAGAAAGACAGACCTGCTAGTTTAGACAAAACACTGTATTCAACCCATAAAGAAACATTTTGCTTAAAATCTACTGTTTTTGTTAAAAAGCTCTTGTCTCCCCACTAACAGTTTTGACTTAAATGCTATTGTGCTACTGAGGTTCTATAGCCCCATATAAAACACTGTGTGCATTTTTAAGCCTTGCCTTTCTTCCCTCTGCAGCACGAAATTACTTCTTAAATTTGAGCAGAGTATTTTCAGTTCTAACTGGGTACTTAGAAAGTATCAGGAAAACATTTTTAGCTTCATGAACAATCAAAAGGAACAATTTAGCAAAACTGAGACAAAATAACAGTTTCTCATGTTTCCAAATGTACAGTTTGACTGTCTTCTTCTCATCTACCCCTCCAAAAATTTTTGACTGAAAGAAGCTTTCTAACTCCAGCGATATCCCCTCTGTAGGTGTTCTAGGTAGAAAACAGTTGACCTCTCTGTCTCAAAGTGCATCAACATTTTCTTGTCTTTCAGAAGTCACTTAACTGGCAAAAGTAAGATTTGCCTTTGCATGGTAAGGACTTAAAATGATGGTGACTTTTCTTGTTTCAAATTACCATAAAAGGAACTGCATGAATTAGTTCCTGAGAACTTTCTTGCTGGGGAAGACCTTCCAAGCAATTTTAAAACCTCATCAGAGAAACTGATCATTAATGTTGCTTCAATATTAGCCATTTTCTTGAAAGATTTTTTCTTACTAGTTCCAGTTTCATATATACAAATCAAGTTGTATTACTTACCCTGTGTTCCTAACTATGTTGACTTTGAAAACATCTGAGAACAAATTAAAGTATTTTTCTAGGAAAGGTTTTTATTAGGAGCTGCTGTAGGCATCAGATGCTCCCTGAAATGTATCTGGATCGTATATTTTATTTACTAACATGTAGTGTAGATGCACCAGAACACTGGACTATGGAGATCTGAGTCTCTATTAAAATGGCCTTAGAAATGTTCGATAAAAAAAAGATGTTAAAACTTTGTATCTGTTCCAGAAGGAAGATTAAACAAAGCACAAATTGGGCTATTATCTGTCTCATCTACAGTTAAAAATCAAAACCTTATGGAGACCTTATGGTTTCCAAACATTAAACTTAGTGCCAAAAAATACCTTCAAGCCCCATCATTGTGTGTAAGGGGGTAGAGAGGTCTATAAAAATACTTTAAAGTGATAATGGTATCTAAATGTATGCTATTTAATGCTGGGGGTGTTGTATCACTGAACAGGATTATACAGCCACTAGTGATAGTCAGAACATAGTTTCTGTATGTTGTCCCACACGAAATGCTCCTTTTCTCCCTGTGATGCTTCTAACTGGTCTCATGTACTCGGGTAGCCCCTTTCAGAGGTATATTTTAGATGTCAGACTAACACATCTTGAGGGCTGTGGAAAAAGCTTACATCTGTAAGAGCTGAGCTGTCTTTCTCGGCATGGTCCCCCAATACATTAAAGCTGAGGTACTGCACCTCATGAGCTGGATACTGATTATGCCTTCACTACACATCTGACTAACTAAATCTTCATCGGGCAAGTTGCTTATGTTGCTTCAAAGG
This sequence comes from Falcunculus frontatus, assembly GCA_013398115.1. Taxonomy (NCBI): domain Eukaryota; kingdom Metazoa; phylum Chordata; class Aves; order Passeriformes; genus Falcunculus; species Falcunculus frontatus. Next base: position 963,271 of record VZRV01001399.1, on the reverse strand, counting down.
CATCAAAGACATTTCACCAGCTTAAACTGACAATGGCTGAAAATTAACTTGCTGACCTGTCTGTCCTTGTTACAGACTAACTGTACCAGGTACCAGCTCAGAGGTGGCCTAATTTTGTAGTGCAGAATGTTAAATGAACTGGGAACTTCACTGTGTGCTGTTTGTACCACTTGCCTTCAACTCTCAGGATGCTCTGAACAAAGAATTTAGCAGTGATTAAACTCTGCTGCACCCTCTATTGTAGAACAGCATGACCCTGCCTATGCAGATAGAGCCAAATGGTGTAATTACTGTGTTTCAAAAAATCCCCTGCTTGACTGTGCTCTCTGCAGGGGTCTGAAAATATTTGCAGTAGGTTCTAGCTGAGGTTTGGCTTGCCTGCTTTGGCCCTTTCAACAGCATGCTGGGAAGAGTGAACCCTTTCTCTGCATTTGCAGGCAGAAGAATGTGTCATATTTGGGAAACAGTGAGGGTAAGGCTCCCATCAGAGTTGCAGTGGGAGCATGAAAAGCGAGACAAAACACAGCGCTAGGATTTTGGGGCAGTGTGGCGCTGGCACCATTCCAGCTCAGAAACGCTCATGGTGACTGGAGGATCTCAGAGAAGAACCCAGCCCTGTGCTTTTCAGCTGAATTCAAGTGCTGAGGCACAGGAGAGCCCTCCCTCCTGCCTGATGCTGGTAGAGGAACAGCGAGGGCTGAGAAACACTTCTTGCTCTTCTACCCCTTCCCACTTTTCCAGTGAGGCAGCATATCTCTAAACAGCTCATTCTCAAGGGACATTTCAGGGCAAGCTGGTTATGCTGAATGCTACCTCTGACTTGTCACACAAAAACCACAGAAAGCTGAGGTGAAAGGGGACTGCTGTGAGTTGAAGGGACTGACCTTGCCGGTAAAACTCTTCGCAGACCCGTTCACTCCACTGTTTGCTCAGATCCCAGACCCGGCAAGGGTTGCAAATGTCAGCACACTTGAGTGCAATCTGAAAGCAAGAAGAAAAGTGGCAGTGAGAAAAGAAGTTACTGTTTAGTAGTGCTTCAGCAGTAAATCTGCAGTCATGAAACTCCCAGGCCTCACCAGTGATGCTGGGAAGGGTTAAGATTATCTTTCAGAGACTCAGCCTCACCCAAATGTGCCCTTTGAGGAAAGAGCATTTATTTAAGCTGCAAACAAAACTTTCATTCAACCCTCCGCTTTACCGTAGTGAGAACAAGAGCAGGGCCACATTCCAAGGCTGCGAAGTGTTTTGGATATTCCTTGCAAGGAATAAGCCAACAAAAGCCTCAGGCTGGCTCCTGCTGACTGCTTGGCTCAGCATCCATGGCTGATGACAAGGAAGGGAAGAGCCAAGCTGGTGTATTTGGGCATGATTTCTCTGCGGTCTCAGTGAGTGACCTGGCATCTCCCTTCAATTACACTTCATCTTAATGTCTGCATATTTTTGTTTACAAAGCTAAGCACAGGGCTCTCCACACTGCCCCTGGCCTGGTTTCACTTAGTTAACTAGTACTTTTAAATGCTTTGTAGGGGAATGAGTACAGGGGAAGAGGTTTTTAAAACCAAGTAACTGCTTCAGAAAAGTAAACCGTGTAGTAGGTCTGCCTGTCTTACTGCCTTGGAACAAAGTATCATGTACCTTGCTTCTTCACAGACTGAACACAGTCATTCACTCTGACAAGTCAGAAGTCATTCTGGCACCCGGGAAAGAAAACATAAGAAATATTTCCTGTAAGAGTCAGACCTGTGAACCAGCAGAGGGAAGTCTCCAAGTAATTTTTCTCTTTGGATTAAGCTGATTAGCCATAATGTTATTGTCTATTACAAGGACCTTTCAAACATTCTTTAGCTTATTCCAATCCATCAAGATTTCTTGATTTTTTTTCTTCTTCCACAACTACTCCACCAGATAAGTAAATCTTACTGTCTGTTCCCTTTTTCCTAAGTTCCTAGTGCATAAGAAACCTTTTTTCCATAGTTGAGAGCTGTAATTCCTCTGCTTTTGGCATTTGCACAACTTTCTTGCCTCATCTGTCCAGAAACATGGTCAACCTGTCATCCTGCCCTGCACAGTCTGTGCAGGAATCTCACAAAAGACTGTGTTTGAGGAGAGACAGGTGAGAAGCTACTACATTTCCCACGCTGCTGGAGGGGGAAGAATTAACAGATCAGCACTTCTTTCCTTGCAGCTGCCACCTTTTCCGTGACTTCAGCAGAAGGAAAATATGTAGGTGTTTGTTTTATAAATGAAAAGGATTACTTCAACTTCTTTATGTATTTAAGAATGAAATTAATGTAATTTCTCCAAAGAAGCAAGTATATGTAGCTATGTTAATCACAAAAACACTTTAACAGGTAGAGGTTTATTCTGAAGAGTCTGCTAATGACTGCAGCTTAGCTGGAAGAACCAGTGTGAACCTATCTGATTTCTGAATAAAGCATGGGTTTTTCATTAGCTGGGCAGATGCACTAGAGAAGTATCTGCAGCCATGGCAACAGCTGTCTCTGCAGAGGCAGTTTCTGAGCATCCATCACAGGAACAGGACTTGGACACCTGACGTCAGGCTGTCCTGGAAGGAACACCAACGAGGGGGGCTCTCCTGCCTGGTGCCAGAAAATAACACCAGCGGAGTGACATTTGCCGGAAGAGAGAGAGACACTGAAGCATTACCTGGCAAGAGAAGCAGTGTTCTGGAAATAAAATAATTACTAGCTTATCCTCATTCCATAGCATTTGACACTCTCCTGTATCTGTTGCATTCACAGCTTTTTAACTCAAGGAAATTACATAAGGAAATACTGAAGGCACCTTATGCTTGCCTGACGTGCCAGAAGGTGGCAGAAGGGAAGTGTTTATGGTAATAGGTAAGGAGAGGCTGATGTCCAGACATGCTATCATATACTACTCTTAACATATACTAGGAAATACTGTGACCTGAAAAATTAATACAAACCATTAAAAAACCACTTTGAAATTACCTGAAGCATAAAATGTCTGTCTTGTGCATCCTCCAGCCTCAAATCCTGATTGTCAAGGTGAGATTTCAGACGGATCAAAAACTCATTCTGCCTGTTGATGTCTGTTGCCAAGATCAGGGAGCCCAGCTGCTGCTCAATGTCCTGTCTGCAATGGGAGAAAATAAGCCCCTTTAATCATGGAACCATTCAACATTAAGAGCTCAAAACAACCTGCTCTGGATCACTGGAGCTGGCATAAAGTTCCCTCTTTCTTTATGGATCCAGTCTGATTTGTTTGGTCAGTCTCTGCTGGCGTTTGCCGGGTACAACTGTTCTACCTGCCCAAATGGGTTCAAGAAGAATAGATAATGTAGAAGAAAAATGCTTGGTGGCACAGGCTGTTCTGAAAAGTGCTAGGAAAGTACAAAAAAACCCACCCCGAAACAACAGCATGTTGCATCAAGAAAAACGCTCACGTCTTACTTCAGCTGCTCAGAGCTGAGCGGTGAATACTGCAACTTTGAAGTTGCAGTCAAAGTTGTGAAGGTCTAGACTGAAGTCCTTTAAAGTCGTTGGTCTGATGCAAAGAATTTCTGGAGGGATATGGAGCTTATTGCTTCCAGGTAACTTGTTTAAATTCTTGGTAGGGTCACCTGTGATTTAGAATTTAATACTTCAGTCTGTTCACTGTCTCCATCTCCCATCTTCGGTGGGACTAACACTGCACAAAACCAGCAAGTAAAAAGCTAGCAGCAAATTGGCCAGGTGCTCATGTTGCTGCTCTTTTTTTGCTTCATCCATAAAGACTGAACCACATTCCCTCAGTGAGGTGTGCAAGTCCGGAGCAGTCTTGATTGCTCCTTGACCAACTCCTTCAATTTCCTGTTTTTAATCACTAAATCATTCCATATTCGGTTGGTGCTATGTAAAATGAAAAATGCCAGCAATCCATCTGAACGGGTCCACTTCTGCTGGGACTCCCCGTGTTCCTGGTGCTGAGAGTGGCCATTCCTGTGCTGCAGAAGTGGGTAGGTCTTAAAAAATACTTTCGCTGTGTAACTTTGTCTCGCGATCTCATAGTGGCACCAAGAAGGGGCAGGAAGTTCAGCCTATTGTGAGGCCTGGGCCTCTTTGCCAGCGTACTTTTAAGAAGGGAGAAGGAGGCCATGGCCTAGCTTCAGCGATGCATTTCTTCTGGTGGACACTTACGTGACCTCCTTGGGCAGGTGGGCGAGCAGCCGCGACTCTCGAAGCATGCCAATGGTAGAGCGCCAGTGGTGGTTCTCCAGCACAGAAACGTTCTGGGGAGGAGTAACACCAATAAATGCAGGGATTAGGATGGTATCTACGGTACATATATGGATTTGCCATATCACATGATACCCAGCACTGGTTGGACATGCTGTAACATGAGCCTAAAGTGTGTGCTTTTCAGCCACAGTTGGATTAGAGTAATTGGTCTAAATTTCTATAGTTAAGGACCTTGTGCTTCTGGGTTTCTTAGCTAAGGTCAGCCCTAGAGCCCTGCTGGTCTGCAGTTTTTGAGTTGTGCTGTGAACAGAGGAGCTAATCTCATCTGAGTGGGAGGTAGCTGGCATTCTAACAGAGGTATTAACAAATGAATTAAAGCAGGAGTGCAAAATCGTATCTTTACCTCCTATTGATTCCAGGTTGACTTTTCAGCCTCTACAGTTTTAATGCAGAGTGGACAACAAAAAGAAAACTAAACTGCCAAATTTCTCTGAGTCAGGGAACTGGAAGCTGCCTGCAGCTGTTCAGTGAAAGCAAGAGGAATAGCAGTATTGCTGAGCATTTGCAGGCTTCAGCAACTTAGTCTGCAACAAATTTTGACTCCTCTTTGTTTCCTTGCTTTCAACTAAGTGGAACCAAGGTTAGGTCAGAAAAAAATTGCTAGGGAGCAGAAACCCAGCTTTCTAGGTTGTCAGTAAATTACAACAAATTTGGTATCTCATGTCTGATGACTTGAAATTACTATCTTAACACACAATGCATTTGCCAATCATCACTTGTTTAGTTCACAGAGTACTTTCTACCACCAAATGCCTCAGAAATGTCACTTGTTCAGAAACCTCTATCATCTGTTCCCTGTTTTGGGTAGTGCACAGCTTTTGCAGTAGATGAGCACTGGATAAGAAAAACAAAACAAAACAAAACACAACCAAACCTTTTGAGCAAGCAGCAGAACGAGGACTCCACCCTGCCAATGGGGAAACTGGAGTCAGAATCCCTCTCTCCAGCCACTGTTGATCTCTAGCTCCCCCATGCACAGCCCCATAGCTCTGAGGTGTTGCTTCCAGGGGGAAAAAACCAAAGCAAAACCAACTCCAAAACCTTCAAATCATGCAAAAGCCAATTCCTTTTCTTAGGAAGAGCTGATGGACTCAGATCTCAACATCAGCTATGCAATACAGAAATTATTTTTGACAGCAATTCTGTTCATTTGCCAATCTAAATATCCCTTTTCTCCTTTTGCCTAAATACATCAGGATGGACTTTTGCAACCCTATACTCTGACCAAGAAAAAAAAGAGAATATAATAGGACATAACAACAATTTCTTTGGGGTTTTTTTTCACCTATCCAGTCACAGAGCTGAATATTGTCCCAAGACTCACCCCAAGGCCACAGGCTGCCATCTTCCTACTAAATTGGACAAACTCTACCTGACTGTCACCTTTGGTTTTTGGGAAGGCTTACACTCGTTTAAGACAGTGCCTGTGTGCACAGTTTCCTGCAACCCTGGTCTGACTGCATCTTTGAAATACTGCGACCAGGAAGATCCCTCTCGGAGCACCCTGTGTCCCCACATCCCTTCCAGCATGGCAGCCTTACTTGCTGTGAGGAGCTGCTTCAGCAGCACCTGCCTCAAACAGGGAATTACACTCCATGGATGCAGCTGCTCCTTGGCCATACCAAAGGCCAGCCAGAACAGGGCTTAGGCATGTAGGCATCTGAGAACTTTCCTGCATCCCATTAGTAGTTACTCATTGGAAAAAGCAAACTCAGGTAATCATCTCAGAGTATTTCCACTTCTCTAAGTTTCTGCTCTTTGCCTGCTGCTACAGGGGGAACCTTAAACTGACACTGTTGAACTGTTTAGTTTCCCACACTGAAACTACAGGGAGGAGGGAAAAAGAAAGGTCAAGTTAACAAGCAACAACTGAGCATGAAGTCATATGACTCCCCTCTTAAATGTAAGGAGCCAGAATCCCTGAAGCAGCTGCCAGCAATTAGTAGAGTCAGCTATTCCACCTAGGAACACACTACTGCTTTATTAAGACTAATTGCCATGATCCATCTGATCACCCAGGCTGGTGTGAGACAACCCATGCAGGGAAAGACTGTGTGCTGGCCTGTGGGCCGGGGCTCTCAGCTCTGCTTCAAGTGGTGGTTTAGTTCTTTAAAAAACTGAGTAGTGCAGCTTTGCTTTAAAGACTGCTCTATAGGAAGCTTCTGCCACATTTACAGCCTAAGCCCAGTAGATTGCTGTAACAGAGACTTCAGGACTGTGACTGTTTATTTTACTTAAACTACCTCAATATTTTCAATCTGTTACTTAGCCTGAGCTATTCGAACGACTGCATTTGAAAAAGAACAGTAACTTGAAGAGAGGGAGACTTGCTACTAACTTGGTGCAGAGCAAACTTCAGTTTTAATTCAGAGTCAAAAGGGATCAGAATTTCTTTCTATCTCTTCAATCTATTCTTACTCACTGAGCAGTTGGTTTAACTACGCAGTGTTAAATAGTCAAAAATGACACTTACATTAGAAGTGTTGCTTTTAAGGAAGACTACAAAGTAGAACTATTACTGATGCCCAAAATATACTCTCCTATTTCCAGCTCACCTACATCTATATTAAAGTTGTAAAGTGTCCCTTCATAGTTTTCTGAAACCTGTTTTGTACTACAGATGTTGTATGTGATCTATCCTAACTTCTAAACTTTTATCCTTCATTTAAAAGCCAGACAATGAAACTCAGAAGCAAGGTCTGCAACACATTACAAGGAATGCTGTTGTGCTCCTCACAGGAAAACTAAGTGACCTCCAGACCACTAGAGTCACCTTCCACACTCTCAACTGTCCTTGTAATGCTGGAGATTTCAATGAGGTGCTTTTATTTTTGTAGAAAATTACAGTGCATGCAATCACATGCAATAGACTCTTGTGGAAATTACCCTATAGATTACAAAACAAAATGTCTTGCATCATAAAATATGGATTTAGTTTGAAAATAAATATTGTAAGCACTGAAGTCCTTGGTGATATCACCTGTCTTCCTGAAATATGACTCTTCTCATACATGCACTTCAGAAGCTGTCAGACACTTTACATCTCTGTCAAAAACTGACCTACCTCATTTTGCAAAACCCTTTCTTCCAAATGTAAATGTAAAGTTCTAATTTAAATGTCAAGAGACATTTAAAAGCAAAGAAATGCCATACATGGATAAGTCCACTGTCTCAATGACAGATGACTGCTAGTTCTGTTAAAACTTACTTTCATTTGATCCTTTTTCTGATTAATCCCAGCAGTTCTGTGGCTCTGCTACTTAAAAACCAAAAACCTAAGAACTTTGTTTCAGTTTCAAGCACATGTTAAAGTACGTGTTTTAAAGACTATTCTCTAAATCTAAATTTTTGACTAAAAATGCTTTCAGCAAAACTTTTTTCCAGCAGTTATTTTTACTGGCACCCATATACTGTATACTACTAAAATCTTTGGAAACAATATGGGATCATTTTCAGTTAAAATAACTCAAACTTGCCAGTGAATGTCCTTAAGAAGGGTACTTAAAATCTCATTTGCTGTTGAAAGATTGCATTTTCTGCATTGTCACTGCCTTTTCTAACCAATATTTGTAAGTATATTCAAACCCAAATAACTGAGCAGAAACCACTTCTCCAAGATATTAATATTTTAGCTATATGTCTTTCAGATTAGCCTGATTTTTCAATCTAACTATAAACTAGTGTTTGCCACTATTAATTTGAGAAGGAATTGTTTGTCCCTTTTCACAAGACAAGGGGTTTTGTGGAATGGCTCTACATACTCCTCTTCAAAGCACCCTTAACACTCCCAAAGAACACTGAGTTAGGCCCCTGGTCTTTCTCCCTCCTCACTCAGCTGGCCTGACATTTAGAAAAGACTGGAATAAAATGGACCACAAACACATGGGTATGATATAATAAGCTGCATCAGCTTACGATGAAACCAGTCACAAAGTTTTCAGTGTTTGAGCATCACTGTGCCTTGGCTGGGGCTCCCATATCCAGCCCATTCCCATGTCTGAGGGCAGGACAGTTGCACCATTATACAACCCACTTTTTATGGGAAAACCCAAATGTTGCTTGAGTGGGGGAGATAAAGAGAGACTCTTTATCAAGTAGTAAGCACATCATGGAATCTCTCAATTTGCTAGGTATATGTGTATGTATGTATGTATGTATATATGTATAAGCTATTAGTGAGTCTTCTTCAGGTAGATTAATTTTTAACTTGGGATATTGTGTTTCTGACACCTTATCACAAAGGCTGAAGTTGACTCTTCTAAAGTGGCTGGAAAGCAGCTCAGTGGGAATGCTGGTCAACAGCAGCTGAACATGAGCCAGCGTGTGCCCAAGTGGCCAAGAAAGCCAATGGGATCCTGGCCTGGATCAGCAATAGTGTGGCCAGCAGGAGCAGGGCAGTGACTGTCCCCCTGTACCCAGCACTGATGAGGTCCCACCTCAAGCGCTATGTCCAGTTCTGGGCCCCTCACCTTACAAAGGACACTGAGGTGCTGGGGCGTGTCCAGAGAAGGGCAACAAGGCTCATGAAAGGACCAGAGAACATGTCTAACAAGGAGTGGCTGAGGGAGCTGGGGGTGCTTAGCCTGGAGAAAAGGCAGCTCAGGGGAAACCTCGTTGCTCCCTACATCCACCTGAAAGGCGGCTGCAGTGAGGTGGAGGCTGGCCTCTCCTACTGTGCCTGTAGTGAGAGGACCGGAGGGGATGGCCTTGAGCTGAGACAGGGGAGATGCAGATTACATGTTAGAAAAAAATTGGCACTGTTCAGGTGGTCAGGCACTGGAATAGGTTGCCCAGGGAGGTGGCGGAGTCACCATTCCTGGAGATGTTTAATAGTGTCTGGATCTGGCGCTGGGTGATGGTTTAGGGGTTACAAGGGCAGTGCTGGGTGAACAGTCGGGTTGGACTTGATGAGCTTAAAGGTCTCTTCCAACCCTCATGATTCTATGACTCTGTGATTCTAAAGGCTAGAAATCAGTACTATCTCCATTTATTACCTGTGAATTACGGATATTGCAACGAAAATTAAGATGTACAGCATTGCTCTGGCACATTGTATATGTAAGTACAATGCAAAGAACAGAGAGATGTGCATATATAATAACAAGGCACACATACGTGTGAAGATTATACTCATAGGACAGTTGTAGATAAAATACAGAGCTACAATGATTGCCATAGGCCAAAACTTCAAATATATTCAAAATGGACCACAAAAATCAGGCAGCATGGGTTCATTGGTAGTTATTGAACAAGAGGGTCTCTGTTTTTGTTTCAGGAAGTTTTCTACTACTGCTTGCCAGAGCTGAAAGGATGTATACCAGGCAAAGGACAACTCCGTACTTATCCCAGACTTATGTTTCTCTCTGAGATCTTTTACTGGCTGCTCTTAGAAACAGGATACTGGTCTAGACAGCCTGTGGTGTGATCTAGTGGCTTTCTTGAAGTTTGTTCTTTGTATCTTGAGGAATGTTACAGTAAATGTCTACAACTTTTCCTTTGGTTTAATCTATCTTCTATTTTCTTCTTTTTTTAATGCAGTGTTCATTAAGTGTTTTATTTTACTACAGCCACATGAAGCAAAGGTTTCTCTTAATGGAATACCAATTTAGAGCATTCCTGCTGCTTACTTGCTCACTGAAAGAAGATGAAATCTTGTCATGATTTTAAATCTCCTACCCTCAGTTCCACAGATCGCCCCAGATGATCTACAGCAGAAACAACCCAGGCAACTGATTTGGCTTAAATGTCCTCAACAAAATCCGACATTTCCACCTCTTTTCCCGTACCAGCTTTGTTTTAAGAAGTGACACCCAGCAAGGAGCTTGACTAAAATTGTCCAGACTCTAAAGTGCATGATGACTTGATCAGCATCCTCCCACTGCCATGTTTTGGCATTAAAAGTTCACTGCAAATTGCTTAAACTCTGCTTGACTCCATTTTACACATTAGAAACTTGATGAGCAGTTTTACCTGGTACAGGCTAGCAAGGTGGTGTTTAGTTTTAATCAGAAAGGGTTGGTTGACGCCTGGGTGATCCACGTCATGAGCTGCAGCAGCAAGCAGTCCGAGCATGATGTCCGACGGCGTGAGGAAGTTGGCAAGCTGAATCATCACACACATTAATCACAATGAGAACATGACAGTAAACACTTTTTTTGGTAAATAAACAAACCAGCTGACATCATGGCATTGCTTGGTTTTGTGGGCATTTGTATACAAATGTCAAACATAAATTTTGTGAACAACGTTTTCAAGGTGAGTGTTGAAAAAACATCTATAAATATATTAGACTATATAATCACGTTTTATAGTTTGTATTTCTTATCTATCATTCATGGCAATATAAAGATTGCTGTAATAGAAGTGCTTGAGCATAGTCTCAAACATTCAGTTTAAAAAGCAAACAGTTATGCTGGCAGGTTGGCATATGTCAGCATCCATCGTAAGAGCTCTGCCTTGCCAAGTATTTAGTAATACCAACAAAAGATCAGGCTTCAATTTTCTAGCATAGCACTGTGTTATAGAAGGCAGAGTTTATCAACTTCTGAAATTTCAAACTTGAAATCTCAGTTTCAAGTTCAGTTCAAATATATGTACTTTATTAGAGAACATAATTTACCTTTCTAACTTCAGACATTCAAGTTGGAAAACCTGTCCAGATTTTTTTCTGCTATAGAGCTCATTTAGAAGCAAAAAAAGGTAGTCTTAGCATTTTCTGTTTGTGAGAGTGAGGCAGTTATTACCAGCCCGATGAGTCTGTACAGAGTACAGGTCTATGAGATGAAAGAAGCATCCTGAGGTGAGAACTGAGGAGCAGTATGGTAGAGGTTCTGGATGTTGGCTGTCCTCTGCACTTCCTGGCAAGAAAAGACTTGCAGATCTTGCAGGAGATGAAAATACAGGAAAGGTGGGGCCTGCTCCTGTCCTCACTTACCATTGCTATATTCTGGTGTAACAAACTGCTAGTTCTAGCAGAACATCCTTTCATTTAAGCCAAGCCAGAAAAGATTAGTTATGTTCTTATACTGTAGCTCAGCAGTGCAATATCACAGTGCCTTCCAGTAACACATGAGGCAACACCACTCTGATGCTGTGAGAACTTGCAGCAGCAGTCAAATACTCGTGCAGAGGACACCCTTGCAACAGATCCCTCTGACGGGACTGTTTTTCCCTTTCCTGGTGCGGCACTGCCCAACCTGGTATTTTGAAAGAGTGATGTGAGGAGGTGGCTGAGGCACAGACATGCATTGCCTCCTGCTGAGTTTGATGGGAGCAGAGCTGCAGGTACCGGTGGGTGGCTGGTTCACACCGTGGTGGTAGCTGGAGCTCATATGGCAGCACTTAGACACGATGCCTGCACCACGACAAGTGACTCTCGTGGCCTGACTGAAACCTCTGTAATCTGTAGCTGAGACTGCTCCTGATTTGTTGCTGACTTCCAGCACCCCATCACTTTCTGCTATCTAGAAGTGTCTTTTGAGGTTTTTATTTCAATCCTGGGGAAAAAATCTGAGAATCATCTGAAAGCAACATCAGTGTGAAAGGTTGTCATTACCTTGGGCTCCCTCAGATAGCAGTGCATAGCTTGTGTGACATCAGCGGCATGGACAGCATTGTGGTATGGGTTTTGGCTATGGTAATCTTCTTGAACCATAACTGGGAATCAAAACAGAAAACAAAGATCCTTTTGTCTCTGAATGCCATAGCCACAAGTGGGAACTGGACTTAAAATACAATCTGAGGTTTTGCAGTCAGCTGCCTAAGGAGTTTCTTCAAATAGCTGTACCTTATTTAAATTGCTGCTTTTATTGGGATATCTTTAAAGAAAAAATGCATGAAAGGATTTGTGAGGCCCAAGGGGATATACTGGGTCTAGTGCATAAATCACCTCTTTCTTGCCTTAGTGAAGGCTTTCATTGAGGAGTAAAATAAACAAGGAAGAGAGGCAAATTTATCCACAACGGAGCGTAATTATTTAGGCTGCTGTCACAGGGTAGTAGTGTGCCATTAAGGCAGTACCACCTATTTTACAGCAGCAGGGAGTGGGGCCCTGATATCCTGCCATCATCTGTTATTTGAGTGATGAACTACAGCCAAAGGCATTCCTTCACCCCCCAGGTGAAGAATCAAAAGATATATCACTGGGGTATTTGCAGCAAAATCTCCTGTTACAATTTTAGTCACATCTATGTGTTCACTTTAAGATGCTGTCCCTCTTGCTATAGTTTGCAGTGCTGGAATTGGTCCAGTTGGACCAGAAGCACCAACCTCTTAACTCCCAGCTTCTCTCACACAGAAGAATCATTGAGATGTGTGCTTCACACCCCTCTGTTCCTTGTAGCAGTGTGTGCACCATTATGTGGTCTTGGGACACCACCACGTGAATGCTGGAAGCTGCATGTGATCTTGCCTGAAGCGCTCTCCTAGACACGATCAAATTAATCAAATGGAAAGCTAACAGGCAGATTTCCCATGGCGCTCGCTGCCAGCATGAGGAGTGCCAAAGAAAGTCCAAGCCTTCAGTTTGTTTCCAGCCGCACAAGCATCTGGAGATACAGTGGGTAATCCCTTAAACTGTGAGTACCACTAGCTCTAATTACCCGACTGTCCACTTCACGTCTGCCCACAGGAGTTAGAAACAGCAGGGAGATTTTGTCTGTCTCCACACCAGAGGAATGCTTTCCAGAAGCAACAATTAGGCAGTCTTAAAGAAGAGACCCTGCCTTGGAAACTCTGCCTGACAGCCTGAAAAACTGGCATTTAGCTGCTTTCAAAAAGTGATGCAAAAAGTAATTGATTTTGGCCAGTTTCTTCTTTTGGTTCACTGACAGCATGGGGCTAATATTTCTGTTGGCAGTAACAGCAGCAGGGGCTTTCATCAACACTATTCCGTGTAGACAGCTTGATATAATTTGTTAAATTCTGCACATAAGCTTTTAACTGCCCTGGTTAAGTGGTCTTTTAGTCACTAAAATAATTACACTGCACCGCAACTGTACTGTGCACACGTAGGTCCTGCAGTGTCTGTCTGTCTGTGTGGGCCTAAGCCAGCCACATCTCTGCATGGCATACTTTACTTTAAATCACTGGTGTGACTGGTGCTGGAATGCTTCGGCCCAATGCAGAGCCTTTTGAAGTCTCTCCACTGACTAAGTACTGAACCAAGTACTTGAGTGCCTGCAAACTGTATGCTGATATATATCATAGACATGTTTTACTGAAATATTTGCAATGACATCATCATTTTTACATAGATACACAGACCAAGCCAGTGCCTTCCCTGATGCTCTACTTAAGCATCAAACATCATTCAAAGATGGCTTTGAGGTGAGCACTTACCAAAAAACCTGTGTAATGTAACCATGTCTAACTGGAAATGATGAATAAGTCCATGCACATTGAAGAGGTGACAAAGCAGTGTTACGAGACTGTTTCCTAAAAGCAGAAAGGAACAACTCTTAGATTCCCTCAACATGTAGTTATAAACCCAGCAAGGCTAAAAATCTTGGTAATTTCCTATCAGTCAGCTCCTATCACCTTATCTCCAATGAAGTGAGCTTAGATGACACTCATGTACTCAGAAGTCACTTATATTAATTACTCCTATATATAATCAAGATTTGATGGCATGGTTGTACCAATGGAGTGCCATTCTTGTGTCTAGATGCCATAAAGTCATATTTTCTGTCTCAACACGACAGGCAGACTGTGGTTTTAACTGGAAGAAGGCAAACTGACATGGTTTTAACTGGAAATCTTTTGACAGGCTTGTCTGAGAGCAACATCATCTTCATAACTCAGGTCTATCTTCAGAAACAACAGAAACAAGAGCGGCTTTTCTGCCACTTCGGTTTGCCATACTATATTAATTAATTAACTACTAAAAATCAGCAGTTCGGAACTACATTTTTTATTTTACATATGGCTGTACAAAAATACAATTAACCCATGTAAACTAGCTCAGCTACAATTGCATCTCAAAATGATGACACAGACAGAAAAATGAGTTGCAGCACTTACAGTCTGAAGACCCACTGTAATGTTGCACTGGCCTTACTGTAAATCCAATAGCGGGAACACTAGCAAAATTGAGCCTAACTAGTATTACATGATCAACTATACATAAAAACAGGATTTTAAAAAGCTTGCACTGCTTAATTCAGCGGCACCGTTTCCATAAAAGTTAGAAAAAACCACCCCAAACCAACCAGCCCATACTACATATAAACAAAGTTTGAAGGGAGTCTTTTCTTATTTAATGTAACTCAGGAAAGAAAATAAGTATCTGTACGAAGAACACATGGAAACTTACTTGGTCTTGACTACTGAAGAGGGGCACAGAAAAGTAATTTAGAAGAACTATGCTTTTGCTTCCCAGGCAATTTGCAACCCTTTTCACTCTTACTGCCAGTCACTCAGCTGAATGACCCTCTAAACCAGCTTTTTTCTACACCTTCTGCCCCAGCCAAACTTAATTAGATTGGGGGTGAGGAATGAGGGCTCTCAGTTCTATGAGCAGTACAGAAAGGGGTAAGGTGTGATCACGACCCTCTTCAGCAGTTACCTGATCAAGAGGTATTGCCTAGACATTCGGGGGAAGTGGGATGGTTTTACAGGCACATACTTAGAGAAAACATTTCACAGATTTTTACTCTCTTAATAAATTTCCTCATTTTTGCTGCTGAACAGAACCAAGGGTATCTTCACTCAAATGTCTTTTGTATCGACAGAAATTGACTGATTACGGAGATCTGAATTTATTGGCCAACGTATCTAACAGGTATATTTAAAGTAGCTTGGGAGTTTCCCAGGTAAAGGAAACAGAAACACCTTCCTGAAAAGGTGACGACAACAAATGTAGGAGATTAGACTGATACAAAAACACACTTTAAGCATTACCCTATAGTTCAGGAAAAGCCTGAAAAAGCTCCAGGATGTGATTTTAACAGAGGTTAAATGTGGCCAATTTCTCTTCAGTAATCTGAACTGGAAACATTCAGCAAATAATTAATAAGGGATTTTTTGAATAGTCATATATAAGAGATATTAAAATAAAGACTTTAAAAATTTACTTACCATTTGTCAAGCGATCAAACAAGAAAATGTCAAAATCCCACATTCCCACTTTGGATAGCATATGCTGGAAAAACAAATTTTAAAAGGCCAATGACTGGTATGTCACACTGTAAAGCAGATTTTAATCATTATTCCACATTAATCAGTCACAGGATTGGTTACTGCAGCTTTAAAGTTTTGTTCAAGAAACCTATAGAGGTTGTATTTGAAATATCAGAAATCAGGCTCATGTAGCTGTACTGCATAAAATATCACTTGCACTTTTAACTGAGGAGGTTTTGAACATAACACTAAAAACACCTTCTAAATGGAACTCAAAACAAGGAATAATATAAACCAAAATATTATGAAAATATTCCCTTTTACTGCACAAATTCTTTATTGTTCCTTCATGTCCCCAAATTGTCAAAGCAAATTCTCTTTGGTTTTTAATACAGTGTTTTAAAATCTTAGCTCTCATGGTGAATATGAGTTACAATGTGCTAAGCAAAGCAGTACACAGGAATAGCTTTTATGAACTTAGATACAGTGCTACTGCTAAGCCCACTCAGACATGCAGAAGAATCCATCATTACCACCAAATGCAGTGTTTTTACAGCTACATCAGTTGAGTCAGGAGACTGATTTCTAGACTAGCTGTACAACCTACAGTGGTGTATGTGAATGAAATACACACTCACTCCCATCTCTAGTCTATATTCAAACAATTCTGGAGTTCTTAATTACTTTGTAACACATAGCATATAATCTCCTCTTGCAGAGAATAAAAAATTGCCTAGGCACATAATCCCAATGCCATCAATTGTGCAAGTTTTGCTAGAAAATACCACTCAAAGTAAGTAAGAGAGCTGCAAAATAAGATGATTATATTTTGATCACTGTGAAGTTCTTTGCGGTCAATGTTCCCTGTTTCCTAGCCTTCACCACTGTGGAGAGCTATCGTGGGTTGCCTAATAGCTGTTCCATATCAGCTGAGAGACACTTGTCTTTTTTAAAGTGGATGGACTAAATCCTGTGTCAGGGCTGCATTTAAAGCAGTAACTTAACCAGAAATCCTTAAATCTTTAATAAATCCAGATTACAATTTCAGTTGTTGGAATCTGAAAATGCTGAATAGATGTAGCAACATTTTCTGTTGCTCTGAGACCTAAGCCTTCAAGGCTGTAACCATAAATAAGGAATGGACAATCTGTTTGTTGTGAGGCAGACATGTAACATGAGTCATTTAAGAATGATCAGCCATAAATTTTTTATCTGAAGACTGAAACAAAACTGACACTCTCTGTAGTATTATTTAAAGAAATGCAGATCTGGAGACCTGTCTTACCCTTGCTTGCCCAAGGTAGTCCTCATCCAGTAGGTACAGAGAGGCTTGTGGTATAATTCCACGCAGTAACCGGGATGCATGGAAGTATCTCTGGAAACTTAACAGTCTTTTCACTTTTTTCTTGGTGCCGATTTCCCCTGAGAGTGTAGTATCTATGAAAAGCAATCAGTACCAAAACCATGAAACCCAAGATGATGGATGACATTATCACTTTAATAGAAGAAATACCAAAAACTTTAAAATAGTAATACAAAAATCATGAAGTTCATGCTTCTTGCCAAGCCACATGAAGGAGCAGTATTCAAATCACTTCAGCATAATACATCTGTTTATTTCAGAGAGGAAATATGTTCCAGGAAAGAGAATACTAATGTAGGTCTTGGAAGATGTGAGCTCAATACATGCCTGCCACAGCCTTTGAAGTGATCCAGGCTCAGTCACTAAGGGAAGGGGGTGATACATCTCCTAACTGTAGGTGTTAGAGGGAGCCTAAATGACAAGGCAGAGTTAGGTACAAGGAAAGCTGCTCTTACCCTCTCTGCCTCTGTTCCCTAACTACACAACTGAAAATAACATTACCTTGCTACCTCACAGGAGTGTCATTAGCATATATTAAAAAATTGCACAGCACTAGAGTACAAGGTGATCTTGGGTATAAAATCAAAAAAGTGACACGAAAAGAGAACCCAAAATACAGTTTGAAAAAACTCTTGGAAAATGAAATAAAAGAGAGAAAGAATAAGAATAGGTTAATAATCCTATAGCATTATCTGCTATCCTTTCTACATATTAAAGCAAATTATAAATGAAGAAAATATTTTAGCTCTTCAATGAAGAAAGCAGATATATTAAGATAATACAAGCATTTCTGGTTACACAACAGAATATGTTCTTTTCACTCAGCACTGGGATAATTCTAATTCCCTCATGGTGTATTAGGAGATTTTCATAGAGGGCTAAATGTGACACAAAAAACCAAGGCAGTTTTTATACAATGATTAAATCACTAATTAGAGTAATTAAATTACCTTATTGTTAGTAAGAAAAATATGGAGGCTTTCTAAAACTCATAATGGTTTAGGTAATTTCATTTCAACTTTTTACAGAACCTCACATACAGTTGTGGTGTTTTCATTTTGCAATCTGGTATAAGTTTGGAAAAAAGGGAGGATAGAAACTTGACAGGTGGTTGGAGGTAGCAAGATTCAATACAGTTTTATTTGTAAGACAAACCCTGTAAGACACTGAAGATTAAAGAGTCCTTTGAGAGAACAGTAATGATTTCTTGAGAGAAGAAGTTCATAGCAATTCACCGGACTTCAGGTTTAAGTAAGAACTCACAAAAAATATATATGCACTGAAGATGACTGTATTCTCTATTTTTCCATCTCTTTTTACGAAAAAATACTGAATGTTTGTTCTGCTCTGAAATTAAAATATCACTTGTCTGCTGTTTCTATGAGTGGTATTATTCTGAGAGGATTTTCAGAGAAGTCGCTAAGGTTTTTTTGGATCATGGATGAGTCAGGATTTGATTTCTCTAACAGCAGATGTGCGAGTACCCTCTGTAGCAAGTTTCTTCCTTATTAAGTAATCCAACAGCTACTGAGCGGCTCGAAGTCAGTAACAACACCAAAAAAAGCCATCCTTACATACCGAGTATCAATATAACTTCCAACACCAGTAAGCCTCATGGTTCTCACGGGCAGTCCAAAGACCTCACTGAGTTTTAATAATATAAAAGCACAAAATAACTTTATTGCAACTTGACAAGCCATGTGGTTTCCAGAACGCAAACAGTAACAACACCACTACTGTACCAGCCTGAAGGTCAGGTTTTCATTTATGATGTGCCAGCACCTGCCTTAATTTTCTCACACATTTTAAAAGCTGGAACAATTTCATGGCCTGTTGAAGGAGTGACTAATGTAGGTGCGAACAGTCACCCAGTGGCAGTGACACATGGAGGAACCAGAAGACTTGTTTTTGTATTTCTTTTCATTTATATAGGGCTGCTACGAAATGGCTGGCATTCCATTTAATTCCTGGATAGCAAAACACTCTTAAAAGAAATTAATGTTTTAAACTTTTGTTAGCTTTTTCTCAACTCTCCAACTTTCCTATTTCCACCTTTGCCCACAAACTGTCACTACTTTCAGGTAACAAGTTTAAACTTTAAAGTACAAAAAACTTTACTTTTCTACATTAAAAACTAGAAGTTGCTCCCAGTAATTTTTATCTAAGTTAATATCTGTTTTTTCAGTTAAAAACAGATTACTGAAATTACCACCTACACTCTCTTAAACTGTCTTTAAAACTCACACGTAGAGTTGCTGTGGATGATCTAAAGGTGACGGTTTGGCCTGAGTCCCAACAAGCAGCTGTACATTGGATTATGAAGAAGTGGTTATTTTATCCTTCAGATTACCACATCATTTCAGTACCATATATAATGCTTGCCAAAGCACAAACACATCAGATGGAAACACATAACTTCCTATTATGAAACATATTTTTTAAATTGAACCATCAAACTTGCTGCCTATTGCTCTGTATGGTTGTCACGGGTCTCAATTCAAATTTAGTCATCAGCAGACAGTGCCCCTGAAACCTGACATGATGCTTCAGGTGAGTGCTGTATTCCAAAATATTATGCAAAAAGGATTACCCACAATAATCTGTTCTCCTGTATTTTCATTCATAAGGGAAGAAGTTCATAATACTGATAAAGAGCTGTAGCAAATGTATTTTTAAAACTCTTGACAGAAATAGCCCAAATCCAGCACTGCAGGCTATCCACATGAAAACTCTGGATGTCGACTTAAAAGAAATACCATGTTAAAATCACATCCTTTGGGTCATTTCAGTAATAACTGATTTGCCTTTGAATCACAGGACTTATCAGCTGATTGCTATGACCCATAAGAGATTACTGTGACATCCACAATAATGTACTTTATTATGATGGTGTCTTGCATAAAATTGGACTAAGACTCTGCCCTTCTCTGAGCACAACACACCCCAAACAAGTATAATCTCACCAGCATTTTCTCTTTCCCCTCCCAAGATCAGTGCCAAAAAAAAGAGAAAAGCACAACTACATGAAGTTGAGAGAAAAAGGTTGATTAAAACAGAAGAGCAAAAGGCAAAGCAGCCAAAAATTACCACTCAAATTCTGCTCTCAGCTCAGCAGTTGCATCTGAATCTCCCAGAAGCAAAGAACCATTCCTAACACATGGGATCCACCAGCTGACACAAAATCAAGATAAAGTTGGAAGATGAAAGTAATGGTTTATGTGAATGACTTACAGTAATATGCTGAACATACTACTTCTTTATTGACAACTGTAAATTTCAATTTAAACCATAAATATAAAATTGATGACACATGATACAAGTCATACAGTGCCTTCAGGTTAAATTGAATTACAAAGTAAATGAATCAAAAATATTACTGCAGATATGCCTGAACTTCGACTGTGGAACTATAGGTACTAAAACATATGCTATAGCATCTGGTTAAAGAACATGAACTGCAAAGCTCACATGGGAAGGATTTAGTAATTATGTGCAATTTTGAAATGAACGTGAAAGACAAACAAGAATGTCTTTTGTTTATACCCATAAAACTTCCCTCGAGAACTGTGTTTAACTTTAATCATTGTGGCAGCTTCTGAATGTTTTGTTTATCTAAAAAAAACTCCATCATCTGTATCTCTTAAAAGATGCCCATTCTCATGCTACGGAGTTATTGCCTAGCACACGGGTTGCAGAAACCCTCCTTTGTACACTGAACCAAGTTATTGTATGAATTACACAAACATCTTGTATTAATTACATACACGTTTACAGAAGTGTTCGTACAAGCATTCCTCACAAAGCTCAACTTCTGCCTTCCAAAGCTCAGGCGGCCTGAGCTCCCAGCGTATCTCCTGATGTGTTTTAGCAGGCAACCAAAGTGGCTGCATTTTTCTTCAGGTAACTTGATAGCCCCATCACGCATACACACGCCAGCAGACCAATGGATGATGTCTGCATTACTGCACGTGGCCCTCAAGAGGTTAACAAGCTGCAGGAATCAATGGCTGCCTTCTCTCTCCTGACACAGCTCCTCCAGTTGCACCGATCTTCTCGCCTTAAATTGATCTATGGCTCACTACACACCAACCTCTGTTATTTCAGGGAAAGAGGTTTCCTGCACTGGGAACTGCTACCAGTTTTCTTTCACATTTCTTTCACGCTGCTGCTCTAGTGCGTGCCCACAGGCAGTATGAATATAAAAATGATGGAGGTTATGCTAACAATGGTTGAGTTAACATCCAGAAATGATCACATAAATCAAATTTGGACAAGGATGTACTTAACTCTGCACCAGACATTCATTACATTGTTACTGTTCTTTCAAAGTAAACAAACTTGGTTATGCATTCAAATAAAGCCTCTGATTTTTTTTCACAGTACTGCCTTTTGTTATTTTATTGCACTTCAGCGTACAATAAAAACAGGTCACCCAGCAGCATGAGTGGATAAAAAAAGGTTTATTAATTTTCAAAAGTGAACTGATTCAGAAAGGGAAAATGTTTTTTCCCTCTTCTTTCCTAAAGGATGAAGAATAAATCAGGTCCTCAAGCAGCTACCTTTGACTCATACAATTTATAACACCCTTTCCCCTCTTCCAAGGATGCAAAGGCATTCCATACACAGCCACTGTATGCCTGACGAGCCAGGCAGGATGGGTAGGAAAGTGCTGGGATATCTGGAAGATAAGGTGAGAGGGTGAGTCCTGCAATTTAAGGTCCAGACAGTCTGCTAACAGTGAGGACTCTGGGAAACAATTTGTCTCTGGTTGTACTGTTTTCCTCACTGGTTCCTGGCTTGACAGCTGGTTAGAAAGCTTCTCTTTGAGAGCCTGAGAGGTATGTAACTGACTTAGGAGGAATGGCTGGTGTTTGTCCACTTTTTTTTTTTTGCATGTAAAACCATGCCATGCATTTAGGTCACCTTTACAGAGGTCTTGTTTGGCATATTCATTGCATGCTTGGTTGCTAAATTTTTCTTATAAAGAAGAGTGCATAGCACTGATGATAGGAAAAAACCTGCTGTGCCTTCCTATTATCTTCTTACATTATAGATTTATCATACTGTCCAAAAGACAACTGCAGCATTAGTATAGGTAGTTAAACTAACACAGGTAATCTAAAAATTAATGACAAACTTAATATTTTAAATTTGAATTTTGGAGAAAGCACTGGTCAACTAGAAGAACAGAAAACCTTCTCTCTGCATTGTCTATGCCTTCCTGGTATGTTTCATCTTGTAGTCCAAATAGCCTTCAGAAAGAAAACACTGATGTTCTGAAGAAAGGCCTGAGAAAATGCACAAAGCACCAGAAACCCATGTGGAAGAACTGTCACTTAAAAGCTTTCAGTCTAGTGCAGAAGGATCAAGCTCAGATGAATACCCCAGTTCTACTTCTCAATCATCTGCGACTGGTGTAAGAAACTAACAAACAGGATTGATTCAAAAAAAGAAAGACTGTGTCAAGGTTATCAACTGAATATACACTGGTCACTGCAATGAAGAAGACAGAGGCGAACACCTTGCACTATATCATATCTACAGACAAAAAACTGTTATACTGAAATCTTGTAAATGCAGAAATCCTCACGAGACTTCCTCAAACTATATGGAACCCAAAAAAGTTGTGTTATAAACACTTTGTTTTTACTTGCTTATCTAACGCCTAAAATACTCTTTGTTCCTTGACTTCTGATAAAATTCATTTTTTGGTGATAACAGAGGTCAAGTGCTCTCTGTTAGCTGCCATTGTTCATATAAGTTGCAACTGCATTATTTCTTTTTAGAGGGGTAATCTTTTTTTCAGTTAGGCAGAAGCTGTGGGGAAGAGAGAGGGACCCTGGACACATCAGAGAAAAACACAAAATTAGAAGTATAGCAAAAGAACTTTAAAATTTTCTTTTTTGAGTAAAAATTCTGTTCTCCAACCACATGCACAAGTGCACAAAACCAATGCAGAGCCCTGTTTACAGAGGAGGTACTCATGTGCTTCTCTGGTTTGTGTGAGAGGTGCTGAGACACCACCTTTCTATAGGTGACCTGGCTCTGGAGTTTCCTCTTCTTTGAACATCGCCCAAAGTGATGGTGGCTTGTAACAGCTGTTTCCAACTCATAAAGTTCCTGCACAATTGTTGGCATCTTGAATAACATTAGTCATGCAGCTTCCTCCCCATCCCAAAATGCATTCTTTTTGATACTGTTTGAAAGAGAATACAGAATTTGAGAATTATGCTGCTAATCCCACTTATATACTGAATAATCCTATTAAAACAAGTTCTGGAGAAATTAGGGTTTCAAAGACCACTTAAGTTACAGAATATAAGCCATAATAACAGGAAGAGGAATAGATTAAATCAAAATTTAAGATGAATTTAGATGTGTTTCTTATCACAATTTAAAGTCTTTATTTGGGCTATCACTCATCTTTATGCAAATAAACATTTTGGCATCTTTCATTAAGCCTCCTCCAAGTTCTTAGGAAATGTCATGTTGTGTTCTGTTTTGCCACAAACTCATTATCATTTCAATATGAACCTTTGCTCTGCCACTTCAATCTTTGCACAGAAGTCAGGACCTTTTCTTCCTAAAACTGCGAATGTTCTATAGCTGATTACAGTTTCTCCAACAGGAAATGATGCATCCCCTCCTCCTTCACTCCCCCCTTGAGAAAAAACAACATAACCTGTAATAACAGCAAACCCAACTTTCATTTATCATTTTAATGATCCCTTCTCCTTGTTCTTCTTTTTCCTCTGGTCATTTGGAAAGTACCCTCAGTGTTATCTTCAGTCCACCCTTTCCCTTTTCTAATCAAGGAAAAGAAGGTGGGGTTGCAGAATGGGTCACGCATCATTTGGCAACTTTTAAAGGGACATCTTCATGTTAACTGAATCCCAAGTCTGTACTAAAAAAATAAGTTACAAATGCGTGTAATCCGGTCAGTATTCACTAAGACTTTGTGTGTGAAGCACATGTAGGTTTTTTGTTTGTTTTGCTTGCTGTCATGAGTCCTCCTGAAGCATTCATAACCCAAAATGATGCATTTTGTTAGCTTTTGAGGGCACATGCATCAATCAGTTTCACATTCTGGCTTTCATTTTTCTGCCAATGTGGCATTAAAGCTAAACAAGGAGCGTGAATCGCAGGAAGTAGAATATACTTTTCAATCAAACTTTGTTATTAAATTTTGCAGATAACAACACTTACAAAAACACAAAAATGCAAACTCTTCCACCAAAAAAAACCCAAACCCTTGCTGTTATTTGACGAAAAGGGTGAACCAGATTGACTTTCAATGACAGGAAGAACGTTTTAATATAGTGAGGAGCTACTTGAAAAGAGAACAACCCCTGTGCTGAAATATTAAGAGGATTCCAATTTCTCTTCCTTGAATAGGTAACTGATAGCAAGGCCACAGGCTGACCAGTTCTGGAAATGTTTGTCCCATTCAAACAAGCTAATCGGATTAAGAAGTCTATGTGTCTTAGGGATGTTGATGAGTATCTTTTGGATGGGCGTATCCATGAGGAACTAGGGGAGGTATTATGTAGAAATAATGTAGACCTCATAAGATCTCTCCCTTTCTAATTTAAAAACCATCTGGAACTTTGGACTCATCTCCGCAGGCTGGGTTGGGATCCGAGTAATCCAATCAGCCCTTGAAACTTCCTCACAAGACTTTTAGTGTCCTAATTTAACCTAGGTCAGAAATATCTAAAAAGGCATCTCTCACTCCCACTTCTTTTTCTAGCCAAAGGCAACAAAACAAGGCACTTAACCAAACTCTTTTTAACCTCACTCAACTGGGTTCAGGTTACTTGATGGTTCGGTTTTGGGTTGGTGGCTGCGGTTAACTTTTATTTTCCCTGGAGATGGGCCCTACCTGAAAACCCTGGAGTGTTCAAAATCCAAACCCAAAAACGAATGTAAATTTTGCAATGGATCCTTCTGTAGACAGGCAGAAACCACAGATTCAAATGTCCACAGACTTTGGTTCTTTGAGATGGAGACATTTTCATGACTTCATATCTTCCCTTACTAATCCCGACAACACTTTTCATTTCTCCAATACCTAATTCATCACACGCCTGCAAAGTATGTGATGAATTCACTTTATTTGCAAACAAACTGAAAACCAGAGTATTTTGCTTGACTCAGCTCAGACAGCAAATCAAGGACAAGAGACTGAATGTTACCTAATATTACCATTTATCACCATCTAGAGTTAAAAGTATATAATCTGTAATAAATTAATTTGCCAAGCTAAGCTTAAAGCAGGTGGGGTTCTTTTGGACTCAACTTCTGCCTGCATGACAACATCAAGATCCTAAGTAATACAGAGACATACCTTTGGAATGCCTACAGACATGTTTTGGCATTTTACATATTCTCAGATCCCACTCTGTTTCTGTTGTGCAAGGTGTAAGAAAATAGAAATCTCTCTTGGTAACACTATTTGGGTACAGAGACTCCAATTTGCAGGTCATATGTACAAATACTTAAGCGAATACTGAAGGAGTGAATTAAATACAGTCAATTAAAGGCTAATAACTTTGTCATTTGCAAGCCAAAATTTAATCCAGATAAAAGCTTAGCATAAACAAGATGGGAACTGGAGAATTTAAGTCTTAAGAACGTCCTTGTCTTCTGACTTGCTTGACAAGCATATTTGTAACTAATAAGTTACTTATCTCAGCTGTAAACTATGTTATTTTGTTACTCCACTTGACTGAACCTGGCAATAAAACAAAGTATCTAACATAATTGCAGTTGATGAGGTCTTCTTGCTTATTGCTGCATGTTTACCTACAAGTCTAGATTTACCACAAGGAATTCCCTCAAACTTTGAGTTAAGGCAATGAAGAAATGTACCATCACAGTCACCAAAAAACCTCATAATGAGATAATCAAATGCATTTAAATCAATGCATATTAGTCACTGGTGGGATCTGGTTCAACAACTCACTGAGCAACTACGTGAATCAGAGAACTAAATTATTGCTTACCATAGCTATGCTCCTTTATTCCTCAAATCCAAACTATAGTTTGCTAAAAGGAAAATTGGATTAATTTTCACTGCAGAAGTGTTTCAAATCCTAAATTATTACCCGGAAATATTCAGTTTAACTCCTTTTCTGTCCTGTGAATACAGGAAGGTTCATTTAAGTCACTGAAATGTGGAAGTGCCAATGAGCTGCCAACATCAATTTCAACCTGCATCAGGTTCAGTTCCAAGCCTGAGCTACCCAGTGCAGAGTCAAAATTTCCTAAAATTTGTGAGGTTTGGTTTGGAATTAATTGAAGAGTAAACTCTCACCCTACTTTCCTAAAAACCTATAGAGCTGTGCAAAATTTTTATCTCTTATTTTAGGAGTTTGTAAAGTCTCATATTGGTTCATTAAGCCTCCTAGTGAACATGGAGCCTCAAGTCTGTCATGCGGGGCTTATTTTTCTCTGGGGGATATCAGGGGCCATTGGAAGCAGGTGGTTTGGTTGCCCTATCAGGACGGAAGGAGGGTTGGTGGCTTGCATCCAGTGGCTCTCCACACCAGGCTGACAGACAGCAAGCAGCAGCGGCCACAGCTTCCCTGCAGGAGAGGAGCTCCTACATGGCTTCCCATCAAGCTTCTAACTTGATGCCATACACACAGAACAGAGCCTGGTAGGTCATGCAGGTCTCTACAACTTGCAGGGACTAACTCTAGAGGCTGGGGCAAACATTTGCACCTCAGAAAACAGAACCAAGGAGTTCTTGGTGACACAAGGATATTTTACACTCAATTTGGTATTCCAGAGTCATCTTAAGAGTCCCCAAACCCAGCAGGGCAACTATGCCTAGGAAAGCTTACAACTAGGCAGAGAAAAGACAGGAAGACACTAAAGCCCTGCATCTCCCCCAGACAGGATTCTGAAAAATCCTCATGGTCTCAACAGCCTGGCAAAGACAAGGTGAAGTAACACTGACTTTCTATATACTGCAGAGAGTCACTAGAGGAATATGTAGATGGCAGCACAGACATTAGCTCAAACAGCAAGAAGCCAACATTAATCCAGTTGGCTTTGATTAGGGCTACAGAAGATCCCATTTTCAGAGTGCAGGAAGTTTTCCTATCCAAAATGACTTAGTGTCTTAAGTTACACAGTGACTTTACTGTAGGACTCCAGAAAAAACAAAAGATATGGTCTAGTCAGTGTTAACCCTTAACAGACAAAGGAGGGAAGAATCCACTAGTTTGACTGAATCTACAAGTACACTAAAAGAGTTACATTTAAGTAACCTTTAGTCTGACATTAAATATTAAAGCCCTGTATTTTTTTTTAAATGTGTATTTACATAATGGATGTCAACTCTGTTCAAGAATGAGCTTCAGTGCTCTCCCTTACTTTAAAACAAGGCTGGTACTGTTATTTGGAACAGTGTTTCAGATGAGACATGGAACAATCGCTATTTAAGCTCAGTTTGTTAGTGAGAAGCTGGAGTAATATTTATGCTGCCTTTGTTTACGACCTCTTGAGGATATCGACTACAAAATTTTCTCTGCCTCTTCCCTCCCTCATTCTAACATCTTTCAGTATACAGTTGCTGACTCCCAGTTACTGCCCCCAAACAAATGCAACACGGTGACAAAATTTTACTGCAAGTATTAGTTGGGTACTTTTCAAGAAAGTGTGCAGTAGTGACATTTATTTCTTTTTGACAGGATGTGCAGCACCATGTTTTTTGCTGCTTATGTGCTTATGTTTTTTGCTGCTTCTGCACAGCGGAAATGGATTTAACAGACAGATGTAGACGAACAAATAATACAAAAGCCTGTTTACTTCCTGGCAAAACACATCTGCATGCTCTGACACTGAGCATCTTCATTTACTTGTAGGTCACCAAGTGAGCCAGGCCCAGTACACTTGCCAGCTACAAAATCAGAAGTCTAGTATCTAGAAATCTCACTTCATTTTGCACTGAAAAATTAAGCCAACACTACTCCTTACACAGAAAATGGTAAATATATAAAAACCTGAAAACCTTGGGAAATCCAAAATCAGGATCACTGCTGCCCCTTACAGAGATCACGATCAGCCTTACTGACTTATTTCAGATTATGGAGAAGCAGTTCAATGAGTAAACTGGAGGTCTCTGTCACAGCACAGGAACATAAAATGCCAGGTGCCTCACCCTGTTGGACCAGAGGTGCACACACAAGGAAGCACCACCTTTTAGGTCAGCAGTGATGGTTAGAGGGGTTATTTGGACTGCCTTGCTCCTGGCATGATCGAAGGCTGAGTATTCACCAGAACATCCCTCGCCATGGACATCTCCCTAGACAGCCCCATCCTCCCACTTTGCTTCCTCCTCCCTTCCCCTTCCCCAGGCACCCCGACAAGGAGGTACAAAAAGGAGAATTCAAACTTTGGTTTGACAACTGCTCTTTGACGAAAAGCACAATTGCCAGAAGCATAACAGTGTCAGCACCAAAACTGTTGGGGTTTCAGTCTGTTTTGATGAAGACAGTGAATAACAGTTTTTTTCCAAATGTTACATGGAGGGGTCTGTGCAGTACTCAAGGACAAACCGAGATCTGCTTGTGTCTGAACACTGAAGTTAACACAGCATCCAGGCTGAATGCTACAGGGCCCAAGAATAAATGGTCACTGGTTTTTTATGTTATTTTTTGCACACTCGCTAATGGGTTTGCATCAGTATAGAGAGTCTATCAGGTGAAAAAAAACCCAAAAGGGTCTCGATTTATTTTTTTTTCTTTTTAGATTTGCCATCTTTTATTTACAACAGTGGCAAAACAACTTCAATCAAAATGAGGTTAAGATTATTTTTAACAGATGTTCACTGCTGGCCTGACCCAAAATCCATTGACGTCAATGAGAAGACTCCATGGGGCTTTGGATTGGGTTCTAATTGTTGGAAAAATTAATGTTACTGTAAACCACTGGTCAGTGCTGTCACATGCTCCACTTCTGTGCCAATTCTATATGACCGGATAACAGCCTCACATAAATCTGTTCCAACTGTTGTCTAAGAGGCTAAAGGACACAGAGGTTTATCTTTTTAATTCTGAACTGCCCCCTCTCCTTCCCCAGCACACCCCATGGTCCTACCATATTTACATTTGACAGACTGAGCATTATGGACACTATTCATACAACCAAAACATTTCACAGCCAGACACTGAGGGGAAATAACGGAATTGATGCTGACTGTGTGAAGACAGCTGAGCTACAGATATGTATGAGATGAGATACTTTGTTTCACATATTTTCAACAGAGATTTTTATTTATTTTTATTTAAATACAGACCTGAAAGAAGGGTTGCACTTACTGTTAAGAAGACGGAAGTCTATAAATGGGTAGGAGCCACGGCGCTCGGAGACAACCCCTGTCTGACCTCTCACCCGTGCATCTCCTGAAAAACACAAAATCCCCAGAGACATTAGAAGGGGCAGCTGCCTTTCTCTGCTGTTTTGATCTAGATCTATTTTTTAATACAAAGTGACAACATTACACTCCTCCAGTGGGAAAATTAAGGTCCAAAAAATCATCTCCCATGACATCCCTGGGTAATTGGGTAAAGCAGTACAGCTGATCCTCTTATCAGAACAAAGGCACAAAAACCCCTTCATTGCTGGCTGGGATTAAACCACAACATTATCCTATTGAACAGCTTCTTGCCCAGCAAGCACTCTCATTGCTTCAGGAGTAGTGCAGACGTCTGTCCTTTTTCTCAGGCAAAAACAGGTAGGACTCTACGTAGGACTGTCATGGCTTCAAACACAAAGCCTAGTCCAATCCTGGACTAGGCTCACAACCCAACTGACCTCCAAAGTTGTGGGACTGGTCTGAAAATCATTAGCTGATGAAAAAAAACCCCCCAAAAAGTATGAAGACTTTTTTGAAGTTACGTGGGTGATTTGTTTGTTTGTTTTTTGTTTAACCTTCTGCTCTTTGAGCACTCTGGAAAATGCAAGCCTTCTCCTCAAGCACTGCAGCTGTTTTATGCAAGTGAAAACCTGATGTTCTCAGATAAGCATTACTCTGGAGTGTTAGTATGTATATTTAAAGATGACAAAGTGCCAACACAATACTAAGAATTAGTACTTCTGCGCAATTCACACTGACTAGTTCCTGACTTACCATGTAATATTGATGAAATAGACAAAACTAATTTAAGGAGAAAAATGCTCCTCAGGATGAGTAAGAGTTACAAAACCTCTCTCCAAGTAGACAGGAAGTAGTGGGAAGCAGATGTCATTTTCACGTTTCCATAACTTTAAGTATCTTGTAGTGCAATGTAATTGTTTCTTTACAGGCAATTAACAAGACCAAAACATTAAAAATTCTTAAGTAAGATGAAGTTTAGAGACTTTAGAGGTTCTAGTTAGAATTTAGAGACTTTGAGGTTCTAGTTAGAGTACTCTAGTTCTTCACCACACTAATTCCTCTTATACAGAAACAGAGACTGCAATATTGAAAGCATACCCACTGCACATCCTTACAAAGCTCACACTGTAGTCCTCTCAAAGTTTGCAATAAATTATGAATTATTAGTTAGTTTGAATTGCACTTTCTCTAGGATACAAATATAGCATCTGACTAATCTAAACAACAATAATTTAAGACTTTGGCTGCTAGTGCTAGCTTCTACTGCTTGTGTTTAAAAACAAGAAGACATCTTGTAGCATAAAAGAAGTTAAATGTTGGGGTTTTTTTCTATCTAATGTTCACTTAAAATGTGCTTACAATTATGTTTAAGGGAAGAAAGCCAACTAGAATTATTAACTTAAATATCTGAGGTGGAGAAAAACTTCCGTGCCCTCTAGGGGTTGAGATACGAAAGACACAAGAGCGTGCATGCAAATTAAGAATATTTCAAACACAGTCCCTTTTGATTATAAATATAAATCTAGGTTCTCTCGCCCTTACTTTCACTTTGCTTTTTTGTTTCCAGAGACAGAACACGTGTTCCCTGATCTCGGCTCCTGCTTGCCAACCACTCCAAGGAACCAGTCCAAAACAACTCAAGCTGTTGTTGACCCCACTTACCCCTCCTGATAGCAGGGGCAGGAGGTGCAAACCTCTACCTGCTCTTCAGCTGTTCCACTTCAAAGGTATGGTAATGCCGTGGCTCTACCTTCATCAGCAGTTTAAAATTACATGCAACTTGTGGCAATGAAGGTAAATGAACCCATCCCCCTCCGTGATCCTTGTGTTAATGAGTAGAAGGGTGGAGCAAATAGCTGTAGAGTTTGTAAAACACCAACGCAAGATCCATCAGCACCCACGAGCCAGAGCCCATGAAGCAGCACCCAGACTTAAAAGCATTGCTCTCTGCCACAGGTAGCCCCATCAGATTGGCTCATGTGTGCAGAAAGAGTAAGAATGGCAAGCATATGGTACAAATTATATAAACTCAAAAAAATCAGGCAGGCTTGAGCCTGTTGCTAATACAGGCATCAGCAAATTAAGAATGGGTGTGAATTCAGAGCATGCCTTGACCGAGGCTTTTGTTTTTCTGTAGGCACCAATGAATTAAGAGGAAACTGCAAGTAGTCCCCTGCATTACACACTGATAAACACATCACTTGTGACTATATCAGCAGAGACATTAAAAAAGAGAAATTCAGACTCCAAAAATCTGAAAAAGCGCCCAAAGCGTGTAAAACTATAAAACCATCAAGACTGATTTTCTCTCTAGACACAAAATAATTTATCTATCAAATCAAAGGAGGTACCATACTTCTAGAGAAAAGGAAAATCATATACAGTCGTGTATCAAAAAGATTGCTTAACTCTGATCTCAATAGTATGACCCCAAATTTTGAGGACAAGAATGCTAAAGGTACATAGACAACTGTAAAACCAAAGAAAACACAACATGGGCTTACCAAAAGTAGACCATACAAAATACTTAATTACCTCAAATAAAATAGCTAACTGTTAGACAGAAGGAAAAGAAAGCAATAATATAGTGCAATTCAACCATATGGACTTTGCTAAACATACAAGAGAAGGCCAAGAGATGAGTACAAAACCTGAAGACTAAAAGTAAGGAGATAATATGCTACACTGAAAGGAAACTTTTGCTTGGGAACAATTACTCCATGATCTCCATCATCTTTACAAAATTCATACTGGGAATGGTCCTAAAGAATTTTTATGGATGATCTTGACACAAGAGCACCAGTGAGACTTGAGGATAACACAATGCTGGGAGATACCAGGTATTAACAGCTACATCTATTTTAAATTAAGTTCACTGCTCTGTGAACTTCATGTCCCAGCTGCTCTGTGGCCCAGCTACCTGGATGTCCCTGGTAGCCCAGCTTCCTCCCATGGTGCTGCTGTCTCATATAGAACTACAGACTAGCCAAATTAGATGCTTATGTACATCATTCAGAGAAATTCCAGCAAAGAGAGGGGAAGCAATGGAGCTATTGATGCCATTAGTAAGAAACGTGAATGAGTTTTACTAAGTAGCAAAGCCCAGGAACTGAAGCCATGGCAAATTGGTGATGATTCCAATTAGCTGTTTGTGTAACTTTACATTTTTTACAGACAATATAATTTTGGATTGTCTCTAGCACTACAGGAATCCATATGCAGAATAAATCTGCATCCCTGCTGACTTAGGAAAAGCCACTAAAATCTTTATATTCTTATATGATTATTAACTTTATCCTGAGGGAAGGCAAGTTTCTGATGAGTCAAAGATGTTATCAAGTAGCTCTACCTCATGAATCTGTTATTTCAAAATACTTCACCAGGTGCCACCTAGTCTCTCTCTACATCATTAGAGAAAGATTAGTTAGGAAGTGGTGGTGGGCTAAAACAACCACACCTCCCTTCCTCCATTTCTTCTTGGCTCATGTATTTGGAAAATATTTATATACTTCCCTATTACTTTTAATTACATCTAAGTACACTCAACACAGAGACTAGGAGTAGGGATTGCACCAGATATACAACTTATCAGACGAGTTTTAATTTCCAAGAGGCAAGGGCCGTTCATGGCAACACGTTCGATGTTATTTTTTGCTTTGACAGATTACTTTCAGGATGACTTTCATCAATCTAGCAGACCTTTCCATCTCTTTGTCTCCACCTTAAAAATCGAGCTAAACAGTTGTTCTGACAATTGATGCAATTAGCAGTTTTAGATAACTAATCCTTTTTAGAGCGAAAGGAAGGATTCTGTGGTAACAAGGCAGGAAATTTTGACAGCTCGTTGTGTTCCCAAATGAAACAAGCAGGGCGAAGGGAAATGGTCAGGGTACAGGTTCTCCTTGACTGCTTTGGGCTGAAGATGCAAGGTTGGAACATCTACAGCTGCAAACACCAGGGGTTGCACCCTCACTGGCGCCAAGCTGCCACAAGAGCTCTCAGCGGCAACATCTCCCAGGGGCTGCTGTGCTCCTGAATTTTACTTTGTCCTTGTTAAAACAGACAAGAAAACAAACCAAATAAACCAAAGCAACCTACATAAGGAGCCAGTGCTGTGACTGACATGCATGACAGTGTACAGGCGTAAGAAAATCAGCTATGGGGCAAGAACCATGCCACTACTGCAGCCATAGCATCAAGGGCACTTCAAGATGGTTCAGAAGGGTTAAGAAAAAAATGAGGCAGCTCTTAACGGCCTTTCACATCTGGAGGAAAGAGCCATCTGCACCGAGGAAAACAACTTCTCCAAGACTTGCCTGAAACGGCGTGAGATTCAATTTCACTGAGCAAGCACAACAAATTAGGAGACAAAAGAGGGCCATAGCTGTGACAAAACAACAGAGTAGCTTCATCCAGAAGAAGTTAGGATGAACCACCAAATTATTGATTCTATTTAGCACACAGCTCCATGTGGTAAGTCAGGAATACCACAGCAAATTCACAAGAGGTTACAAGTATTTATTCCAGTCAAGCTTTCTTACAATCTTCGTTCCAGTATTTCTTAAGTTGTTTAGGGCACATACTGCAGTGGCTGACAACTTTTCATGGAAAACCAAGCAGCAGTAGTAAGGCCTCTTGTGGACTCCATGGAGCCCATGGCTCCTTCACTATTTCAGTTACGAAAAGGCTTGGGATTTCTGACCTGATGGAAGACAACTTGACGATGTTTTAAGCATCAATCTGGTTTTAGTGGAAAGCTTTCTAGAAGAGAGAAGTGTTGTTCTGTAAAAGTAGCAAACTCAGTTAAAAAGTTACATTAAAAATGAGTACCAGAATAACTGGAATTACATTTTTATTTGAAGAGATCTAACGCTTGTTCATGGTGATTCATGCTGGTTTGGATTATTTTCATTCTGTTGTATTAGTGCTATAAATGTTACTGTAAATTCTTGTTTGTAGAAAGCATAAAGATTCCTCACGTGCATCAGATCTTCTGAACAAAACCATTTCCTCTGAACAGACACAGAGAGGCTGATTTAAGGGTTACAGACTCAGGACAATTTCCCTTTGCAGCAGGAGAAACTGTAGCAGCCACCTCACTTCATTAATTTGTAAGCACTGAAATTTAAAGCATGCAAACATTCTGAAATGTAAGATTTTCCGTGCCGTATGCTGCACAGTTCTACTATTTCTGCTAATAGCCCTAATGAGCTCCTAAGTATTGATTTCATTCAAGGTATTCTGCAGTTTTGTTTCAAAATGCTCTGCAAAGGAAAGGAACTGCTGGTACTCCCTTTTTACAAAAAGGGGATAAAATGATGATTTAGAGACTGTAATTCAGTTTTATAGATTTTTTTTACATAGAAAATCGCCTAATTTCCATTGTAGTGGTCCTACCCTATGAATGAATTTTTATTTATTTATTGCCAGTCAATTACTTGAATTTCAGCTATTAGAAATTCCTTTTCCAGCTGCAGATGAGACATTTCACACATCCTTTCTTAGTATTTTGAAGTGAATGATGGTTCATAGGTTCAGCAAGAACTACTGGTACTGCTTTACTGTACCTGCCAGCTTTAATTTCCCCCTTTACTGACCAAAATCCATACCACTATTGTGTCTTAACCTCTCAAACAGTACTATAACCACTCCTTGTGCCGATCAGTAAAATGCAAGAAAGAGAAGCTGACAGTCTGTTAATAAAACCCTTCTCAATGCTGGAATTCCCTTGGTATGTCTTATCTGGATATAGAGGAAGACCCTAGGATCCACAGGCATACCTTTAACAGCTGTCCATTCTGACAAATGAACAAGTTAAACGAGTATTTTACAGACACTCTTGAAATCCTCTCTTAAACCACATCATACGGCATCAGTGATTGGTGAAAAGACTGAATTGATGTATCTTGAGGCAAAGCTCTTACAACATGCAGACTTTGGAAGAAATTCTTGCAGGTAAGTGAAAACCAAGAGGATGAGAAAACTGCCATAGAGAACCAGATAAGAGCAGTCATCAGAAACTCAGATACTGAAGCAGTACCCACATTTCCCTCTTCACAGACCTGCTTGTTCTTGCATGAGCAAATGTAGAGCCTGCAACACTAACATCTGACTGAAAAAATGGCCAGAGTCAACTGGACCGACGTCGACTCTTCGTTGCATGAGCTAATAAAGGTAGGTCTCCAAACTGTCAATATATTATATGGCACTGGAAATTCTTTCACTTGTTTTCGAGTCTGATAATGGGCTACGAATTATTGCCTTAAGGTCAAATGTATTTCACACACTTCTAGGTCTAAATGAGAGAAGTAGGTGCCTCTGCCCAG
Source organism: Falcunculus frontatus (assembly GCA_013398115.1). NCBI lineage: Eukaryota > Metazoa > Chordata > Aves > Passeriformes > Falcunculus > Falcunculus frontatus. The sequence continues at coordinate 927,811 of VZRV01001399.1, read as the reverse complement.
TGACTAATGCTTAAAGAGACTGAATTACCTTTCAAAGACCCATGTTTCTGACTTTGATGCAGATTGAGTCTAAGACCCTTCTTTTCCTAAATTAGGTGCCATGACTGTAAGCAGAGCATAAGGGAGGAAGAATCCAAGACCTCACCCATGAGGATTGTATTCAGATAGCTGAGACCACACCAAACCCCTTACCTGTGAGTAGGCCTTTCACTGTGATTATCCCTGTGACTATTTGGTAATAAACATAACAGATGCATACACCTTTAGTTCACCAATGTAGGCACACCCTCAAAACATGTATGTACTGTGTACACTCGTACAGTGTAGTATTATCCCATACCTCAGTTAAACAAGAAACAGCACTTGTTATGCAACAGCCATCAGAGTACTGTTCTGGATAAAATGCAGTAACTTATATCTTTGATTCAACTGTGTGATACCTATTTAACTTTCAGTATTTTCTAGATAAAAATACAAAAGTTTACATAAAAGTTTACATAAAATGCTAAACCACAGGACACGAAGACAGAGAGGGAGTGTAAGAACAGGCAATTAGCACAGCCTGCTCAATTAGGAACTTTTCCTTTCAAAGACATGACAGATTCAGATACAAGAAGGAGCTTGCCAGTACGAATTTTGCAAAATTCAGCCAATGGCTCTCACATGCAGACAAGTGTTGTTACCTAGCAGGTAATAGGGAGTATTGAGAATAGGGAGTTATTGAACTAAAACCAGGAGACAGGTCTTGAAAAAAATAATCTAACAAGAAAGAATGGAGACCTGTGTAAATACAGCACTTCGAGTGCAGAAGACAGAAGCCATCTATCACCACCTCCATACTTGAAAGGCATGGTTTAGACAACCATCTTGACTTAGGTAAATATTTTCCTTGCACTGTATTGTAAAGAGCAAGCCATCTACTACCTAGAGAGGCTAAAGTCACTAGTAAGAGAGGAAAAGGAAAGTCTAAGAGAACAGTAGCATACTACTGATGGCATCTTGAGAGACTCTCTGCTGCAATCCCAAATGGAAGCACTCTGGCTGACTTCAGGCTTACCATACTGCTGCTGCTCAGCAGGGTTGGGGCAGTAACAGAGGTCCTGGGGCACTCTGCAGCCAAGAGGATCCTCCTAGTAAAGTGAATACAACCATTCCAAGTTCTAACGCTAGGAACCACCTGTTTGTATCTTGAGGTTTTGTATGGCGTTACTGGTGGGGCATTTCTGTCTCCAAATATTGATCACTGACTTTACAGGAAAAGTGGATATTAATATAGATAGGGCACTGAACTGTCTTGGTATTCTTGTCTTCCTAAATGGTTTGATAGCTTGTAAATTGCTCTGCATTAGAGGATACGAGCCACGTCAGCAGAATCAGGTTCTTGCACTGCCATCACTGCTATCACTCTAGAGCCCTGCTGGCAAGCGGCAAAACTTACTGGTTTTCCTACAAATGAAATTGAATCCTAACACCTTAAAAACTAAAGGATACATCCTGCAATGTTAAGAGCTGTAATAAAAGTAATAACAGCTAGAGCATAGTCTTAGCAACAGGTAGTAGGATGCATTACCATGGCAACTTTGAACATAATATCTTACTGTCATTCTACTCCCATCCCTCTCCCAAATAAATTACGGCATAAATAAAAGAACATTATTAGTTATTCAATTTGAAATTTTTTGATTCTAGTCTTCAGGTAGACTCTCAACTACTGAAATAAACATGTATTTAGTAACAAACTTCTAAGACACCAACACTCCCAATTCCAAGTCATTAGGCTTTCATTTTGTATAAAAGAAAAAGCACAAAAGATCTGTGTTTTGTCTAAGACCAATGCCAAAAAGAGGTATAGAATTCAAATCTCTATGCCCAGTGCATTAGGTGAAGCTACTTCTGTTGCCATTCCCCAAAGATAAGGATTTTCTTCACTTATAGATACACAAAAACCCTAAGTTATCCCAAATATAAATTACATTTTCTTAACTGTAATAACATTCTAGATATAGATACTCTTTCAGAGACCCTTTTGTATTTGCCTATGTATTGTAACTTCAAACTGAATTCTCTCAAACATCAACATCTTATTTTATTATATGGATTTCTGATTTGAAGATTGTCAGTGCTTTAAAATGCTTCTACTGGGAGAACACAACTGGACTCCTTGTATCCACCAGTGAGGGTTTTGCAGTTGAAGAACAGACTTTTTCTGCAAAAAGCTGAGCTAATTGTCAAGCATTTATTCAACCAAGTCTGCCTTATTTCCTGCATTCTTATTTCTCACTCACCAATAATATTTGTTAAGTGATCTCTTAAGTTAACTTTTAATTTTTTGTTCTACAACTTCCTCAAGAACCACTGTTTTTAAGTATACACATTTAACTGACTGCACTGGCTGAGCAACAAGGTATCATTCTCATTTTCTGCTAAGGCACTATTATGTTGGCAAGCAGAAAACAGTTGATACTACAATCCATGTAAATCTAGCATAGCCACTGCTTAAAATATGATATAGTATATATACTTAATTTATGTAAAATAAAAATTGATATAATGACATGAATATTAACGAAAAAATGCTGCTAATTCCAAAGTGAAACAGAACAAATGGAACTACTTTTTCTTTTTTTTAGATGTTCAATAATTTGGTATTAACATTTTTTGTTTCTGAGAAAGAGAAGGCATGCTTGGAAATAACATGCACGATGATAATCCTAAGCCCTGAGCTCATTTCCTGGTTTCTTGTGGAACAAACTGTTTTCTTTCCATGCCTCAGTTTTCCACTTCTGTGTTTTGTTTGTTCTGAGTAGACAGTGAGTTCTCTAATGCAGGGCCTCAGTGGTTCACACATCCCTACCTGCAGTTCTGCAGTTCTGCTCCTGGTTTCTACATTACCACAATTCAAACACTAATAGTCTCTGCTTTTTTTACAACCAACAGTTGAGTTAGACAACACAGAAGAAAATGAATGCAGAGGGATTTACTCGTGCCATTAAATCAAAATTCGCTTTCAAGTCTTTAAAGTGACACTTAAGAAAATTTCCCTCTATTTCCACAGCTTTGCCCACAAGATTTCACCACCCTCTCTTTCCCCTTAAACTACAAAAGACACGTTTAAAACTGTAAGTAGTAATACAGCAATTGCCATTGACTACTTTCGAAAAGCCTAACATTAGCCAAAACCTCAAGTCTATCAATAGTTTTTACAGAATGGCAGTCAGCCTGTGGAGCCAAGTAGAAAAAGCACAAGACCCTCTGAATTTGCTGCCCTCTGATTTTGTGCTGAAATTGCACAGCTGCCATTTGCCTCACACAAGGAGACTGAGTCTCTGCTGATTCAGTCTGTCTCCCTGTATCTAACATACGGTGCTTGCACAACCCGTTAAGGTGCATCAGTACAAAGCCAATGCTGGAGATGAGTGAGACACAATAAACTAAACTTGTCTCAATCTTGTGCCTTAACCACACGATGATCCTTCCTTGTCACAGTCTCTGTATGTTCTTCAGCTCCTCTTTTCTGACTCTGCTCTGCACTATACATATATACATATATATACATATATATATATGTATATTGATATATGCATGTATCCCTAACTCTTATGTGACCCTTCTTCCTCACCTCAGACTCAGCAGTAATTCAGCCTCCTGTCTGCCCACTGCCTTCTCCTGAGGCTGGAGTACTGTGCAGTGGTGTAGCAACCAGCCCAGCAGCACTGCCTGCTTGTACTTCCCCATGGGGCTACCCCAAGGGTCTTCATGGCTGGAGAGAGCAATGACAGGAAGAAGGAGGAGAAGGAAGCGCTGAGCATTGGCTTGGCAGCACAGGGAGGTGCCTGTTATATCTTGCAGGAGAAAACTTTACTCACGACCTGAAGCATTGCTCTGATTAAAAGCGTTATCTACATGGGAGACTGCAGGAACAAATGTCTTGAGGTTAATAATTTGAATTCTTTTTGTACATTATATATTGCAATAAATTCTTCTCTTTCTTTTGAATTCAAAAGAAGTATTTATGGTAAGCAACTCTGAAACTTCTTTCTTATTTTTAAATTTGGTCTAGTATCTCTATGGAACATACAAATACCTCTACTATTGATCAATAAGGCAAGAGGACTTTGTCCAAATTAAGCACTGGTTTTTAGCAATAAGGTAACCTTAGCATTATTTGCTTATTCAAGATGAGTATTTCCTGAGTTAGTCCTAGCCTAGTCCACACCTTATCATGCAATACTCCTTAATCATAAAGTATTTTTTTAATAAAAAGATAGCATATGTAGATAACATAACTATTCGGAATGGAACCTGTTCCATTTTGATGCTAGATGCAAGATCAAAGCTGCATCAAGTGGAAACTGAGCATAACTGTTGTACTGTTTGGAAAATACTTTTCTCTTCCTGTTTTTCACACTGTATTTTTCATATTATTCACTGGATCTAAAAAAAAAACAAACAAAAAAACTGAAACAAAAAAACCCCGCCAAAAAACACCACACCAAATCATCAAATCCAGAACCCCAGTCTGGCTATAATTTAGCAAATATGCTACCTCTTACACTTAAACGGACCACTGATCTGGATCACTCTTGCTTTGTACTATGCATTTAGAATTTAAAACTTCAGAAAAGGCTGGCACAAGAGAAAGCTCTCACTTTACTCAAACATTAGCATAGTCTCTGTACCCTGTTCACTGTTATGGTTCAGTTGTCTTAAATATCTATAGTCTAAAGTACAATTAAATAGCAGTTTACCTTTTTTCTTCATGGCACATTCTTAACAGAGGTAAGCACAAGCTGGCTCAAAGGAAAATAATTATCTACATATTTCTGTAATTACAAAACACCTGATAAAGGCATCTAATTAGGTGCTTCCCACGGGCAAAGACTGGTTACTTCCCCAGAACCTGGTTTTGTGTTTCCTGGGATGGCTGAACCCTGACCATGATGCCAAGCAGTGGCAGGAGCAAGGGGCATTTGGGCCTCTTCCCCAGCCAATGTGCTGGCAGCCAGAGCTTCACTGAGCCCAGCAAATGTGCAAGCTGCTGCCAGGTAGCCTCTACACAACTTCTTATGGCAAATACGGGTTTCCACTCCAGCTCTTTATTCCAGAAACTGCAAAATTTTATCACCTGAAAGGAAGAGCAACTAGTAAGACACAGAGAGGGTTAAGCATGGCTTACCAAAACCAGACCCCCTCTCAAGGACCTTTTACATCACCGTCTTTTTCCTTCATCCCATAATTATGTACACTGAGCGTTGATTTCACTTTGACAAACAGCGATGTCCTGTAAGGGACTTGCACTGAACATTGCCCTTTGGGAAGAAAGGCCAAGCATACCTGAGGAGAGGGAAATCCTGTCTTGCCCTGGAAACAAATAGATTGCGCTGGGGCCCTTGCTGAGGAGGACAGACAGAGCAGGGGAGACAAAGTATTCTTCTCCTTCCTCCTACTCTGTACCTACTTCTAGAAGATGTCAGGAAGAAACCTGTTTTTCAGACAGTGAACTACTTGCTGCTCAACATTTGCATCAATATATCTTTGATTAATAATCTTCCAAAAACACCATGAATGGACAAAACCATGAATTAACATTCTAAAAATTGTATAAATGATTCATCTCCTAATTGGCCCAACCCAGCAGTCTCCATTTATGCACAACTATACTGGAGCTACACCTAGAGACCTTCTGCAATTCAGGCCCATTGTGGTATAAACCTTGCCAAAGTTTTATTTATTGAGTCAGCATCAAGAACCAGGAGGCATATACAGGCAACCCACTCTGAAGGGAGCCAGCAAGGAAGCTTTTTGGGATGTTGGCAGTCCAGAGCATGCCGGCATCACACCCCTTCTGGAAGCTGAGACACACAGTACTATCTTTCTGTTTAATGTCTTTCAATTACTTCATCCTTTAAGAAGTGTCATTAGTAAATATATTTAATTTTTTAACTTTAAGGTTAACTTTATATTTGAAGTTTCCACTAAAAGCCCCATGCATTTTATCCCTGGTTTTAGTTAATACAGAAAGACAACAAAACCAAAACAGCATCAAAAATAGTAACAACATTTCAGACATTTTTACATGAGAAATGCCTGGTCCTCTGATGGACAGCATACACTGCAACACTGCCTTTCTCCACAATCAGGACTGAAAACAGAAGCTGAGGCATTTGTCTCCTGTGTTTTAACATACTCTTAGGGAATTCAAATAGTTGCTCAAGTCTTTCAGAAAGAAGAGAGAACTGCAATCTAAAACTTGCAATTCAACAAACAAAGATAGTTTTCTGGGTGGAGGCAAAGAATACTGGAGATGTTTTTATAAATCCCAAAGGAACAATAAACTATGCAAACAATAATTAATTTTAATACTTAATTTTGTTTTGTCTCAAAATTTACCTTTCAATTACAGCTTAGCAACCCAAGAGTTCTGTCTCAGATATTGAACAGATCCTTTTCTGAGCTCCTCAGGCTCCTCCTCAAATAGTATTTTAAAGGAGAAAGAGCAAGACAGCGCTTCAGTATTTGCTCTTCACAAACCCCTGTAAATTCCAATAGAGAATAGCTCTGGCAGAGACCTTTTGGCATGTGCATGTGAAGACACATAAAAAGTATTTCTCGACTCTTACTCTTGTGCAATTCATACTAAGCAAAGATTGTGGGTTTTTTTTCTTTTTGTTTTGCATTAGGTGGGGGGTTTTTTTGTTGTTCTGAGAATTGAAAGAACAGAAAAAACAGTAAGATTACTGTCTTTTTCTTCAAAACAGAACAGCTTGAATAAACATTGAGTATAACTTAAAGCAACATTTGGAAAAAAGTTTTGTTTTCCCTAGAATCTACCTTAACAGTATATTCAGAAGCTAAGGGTTAGCAAAGAAAAATCAAGATCTGTATGAAAATAATCTTAACTAGTTAGACTCTACTTCCAAATGATATCTAATATAAAGGTTCTGCAAATTAGGTTTTAAATTACTACAGAAAAGCAGTTCAGAAACTCTGCTAGAAAACTTACAAGAACCTTCTTTTCTCAAATATTTTGCTGAGTGACTGAACCAGTGAAACACTTGCCTAAACACTTGGAAATTTTGAAAAAGTTAAATTGTAATTTGGTTCTGCACTGATGAGAAAGTCCATGAAGATTTGTAAGAATCAGCTCATCATTATCACATTACTGAAGAATGTAATAAAATTCTGTCTATAGTTGTAAAACTGACTAATGTTTTGGACCAGGCTGTAATACCAGATGTATATTACTGGGAAAAAGACTGTATTCCCTTTGTTCCCATACAAGTGTAGCAAGGTAATACTGCATTCACAGCTATTCAAACACAGATCCTGTATCAACTATATGGTGAAAAACATTGATTAAAATTCTACCAGCCGACAGAAGTGTGCCTAGTATCTTAACAAAGGATGTATATTCCAGTTCACCTTAAAGTAAGTCTCCTGTTTCATTCCTCCCCAATACCAAACGGCTGAGTAATTCTCTCTCCAGAATGCAACACAATCCAATGCAGCAGGAAGGGATTGGTATAGAGAAAAATAAATAAATTCTGCCAGCACCATCTTATTTGTTTAGTACACTGCAGCTGTGAGCTCATACTTCAGATTAGTTGTCTCAGTGTGAGATGTTCCTATTCTCTCAGTCTTTATGAGATAAAGCTCAGCAAATGTTTTTTGGGTTTTTTCCCCCTAGACATAGGAAGAGCAGTTTTTCCTAAATCTCAGATATCAAGTACTGGTGCCTTCAGTCCCTATGTTGGCTCCTGCAGTTGCTCTGAGATCTGCTGGCCCATCTCCGCGTGTCCCACCAGCCCCGGACATCGAGAGATCTCGTGCACAAAGGCCAGTGGAGGCGGTGACTACACGTGATCACTCCCCACAAAGGAGCTGAACAGCCTGCCTTGCTTTTTCACCTGAAAAGACAAATCTGATTTTTCTGAACTGACTTGCCATTTGTATAATAAAAGGGGAAAATAATTTCAACTCTGTGGAAATGGGAATAAGGTTCTGGGGGTGACCTAGTTGCTTTCCCACTCCTTGATCATCTCTGTGTCCACATTTTCCAATCTCAGTAACTGCCATCATCACCGGGGATCCCAGAAAAGTAAGTGTGTTGGTCTGGGGAGGTGTTGGGAGTAACAAGAAGAAAGGAACAGGTTGTCCTGAGCCTTCCACAGAAGGAACAGCTGATGCAGCGCTCCCCCAGGCCACTGGGGCAGAGGCAGCAGTCACTGTTCCCAAATCTTTCATTTTCAGAAACTGAATGACTGCATCTACCTTCAGATACTGCAAAGTCTGCAGATACTGCAGGAACCACTGTGGTCAGCGAAAAATCCAAGTCATTGGTGCTGGTGAAGGGTGAAACAAACTCAGGCAAACAGGATACTACCATTACTAAAAAGATATGCTATTCTGTCTGCATATTACTGAGGAGTCTTGAAATTTCAGATCAGAAACTGAGTTGGAAATCACAACTTGTAAAAATCACATGTATTCAAGACCTTGATCCAACAGCCTCAGAACTCCATCTCCTAAAAACAAGCAGAGACACCCAGCACTCCTAGGACACTCATGTCAGGCTGTGAGGAAATTCAGCAGAGACCAACACACTTTTCAAAAACTAGACTCAAAAATTCACTTATAATTTCTTTTCCCCCCTAGTCAGGTAAATACCTGAAGTGGAACAGACAGAAAGTGCAAGAAGTTGAAGTTAATACACACTTCCTAAAATGAAATATATGTAACTGTTAGTAAGAAGTAAACCCCGTATCCATCCTCAACAGGCTAACACATACAAAGGAAAAAATACTACATTATACACTAATATCCAGAGATATTTGTGAAGAATGGAGAAACTGAACTGGGTTTTAGCAAATCACTAAATTGCTTGCAGCAATACCTTGTCTAACAGATATAAAAGGAAGGATATCAGATTTTCTTTCTCTATAAAATGTGCTTCTCAGAAAAGAACATACGTAGCTAAACCAGAGTATCACAGAGGCTGTTATTCAAGTTTCTTTCCCAACTACAAGGTACTGGGAAAAGAAGCACCTTTGCCAACACCCTTTGTAGCATTACTTACAATCCTCAGAAAATGTGCATAATCATAAAAAACCCAGTAGTCACAGAGTACAAATGTTTTCACTACATTTATGAGAGGGTGGAGAGAGCCAAGGGAGATCAAAGCCAACTATTCTACATCTTTCCTCAGTGTTTCATTCAAGTGTCTTTCCTCCATGTATTTTCTCTGAGATTTTATGTGCTAAGTCTTACCATATTTTTAGCTGAAATCAAGTAAAAATGAAATCCTGTGTCATCTAATCAATACTGGAACAGGCAGTGCTATGAGAATTTTTCTATAAATATTAACATTACACACAGTAAAAATAAACATACTGGAAAAGCCCTCCTACACCACAGGGCATCTTCAAATATCTTCAGATGATTTCACATCCTAGTTCTTGAAGGACAACATATTCCCTGAACAAAACAGTCTTACATGTTTGGTAGATTCTGAGAAGAAATTCTTTAACAACCTTAATTCTCTAATCTTATCAACAGTCATAAACAGGACAGGTGTGAAATATATTTATTTTATTGAAAACTATTCTGCACATCTAAGAAAGCTTCATCTCTATCCATTCTTCAAAGGCTTTTATTATTTTACACAGTGAAATAAACTTTCGGTAAAACCTCGTCTTTTTCTGTCACATTGGTATGAATGAGTCTGAGCGGGGTTTCCCTTCCCAATATAATTTTTTTTCAAAACATCAGGAACTTAACATTTCAGATTTATCATAATTAATTTTATACCCAAAGACTGCCAACAATATGTGTTTGCTATTGTTTTTAAGAGCAAAAGTGGGTTTGTATAAACAACCCTACATCATCTGCCTGGCAAGCTATCGGCTCCATCTGTGAGCGGCCCTTCAGTTTGGGAGTTCCTGCCTAATTACTGCAGACAGATGTTGTCCTGCTGTAGCTGTAGACACTGTAGAGGCTCCTGCCATGTTAATTAACCAGCTTAAAGACATTCCTTTTATGGACTGAAAAACCTAGAAACACAGTAGAAATGCAAGGTCCTTACCTCCATTTTTGCTCCTAAACGTAATTTTCTCTATATTCCCTGCTAGATGCTCAGCGGAAATTCAGCCTAGCTTGGTGACAGGTATGTTTAACCTCTCCTCACCCAAGCAGTCCTCTTCAGATGGCTTTGGGCAGCTACTCTGAGAGACCAGCATAACTACATATTTGCCAGAGACTAATTTCACTAAAGTAGCCTAATAATACATGGCAACGATCCATGATTTCTCTGAAGGTTATACTGACAAAACAACAAGTGGCAAAGTTGGCCATGAATTAAATCAGATCAGTATAGGATTTGAGTAGCCAGGTGCCTGAACAATCTTCCAATGGGAAAAAAAGCAAAGCACAAAGAAAGGGGAAATAGAAATGAATATTTACATACATGTAAAATACATGTTTACGTATATAAAATATATATTTAAACACATTTCAAAGATTTTTAAGATGTGATATCTCCCACAGCAGTGAACTGGTAAGGTAGTCAAAACGGCTTCTGTGTAAATTACTTTATCAAGGGAAACAAAGGTTTAAACACTGCAAGTATTTAGGGAACATGACCCTTTCCTAAAACTTTATTTACTAGTAAGATCCTAAGATGAAAGAGTTTGACAAAAAGATTCAAACTGGGAAAATAAACTGTCCTTTCATTCTCTTGTTTACACTTTTATTCTGGCTGAGAAAACAGATGTTTGGGGATTAACTGAAAGAAAACATATGCCCTGCCCCTGTTATGTCTTCAAGAAACACCAAAGAATTTTATGTGACCAGTGGTAAAGGTCAAAAAATATGCAGGGTTTTTTAACTAGTATTGTTAGGGTTTGCTTTCCTTCGCAAAGCCTTCTACAAATGGTCAGACAGAACCTGACCGGTCCAAAACACAGGCAGAACACCAGACTTTTCCAGTTAATGCAAGCAAGGTATGAAGATAAGGTAGGCTCAGTTCATTCTTACATAGCTGTAAATACAAAGTCCATTTCATACATGGGAAACTAATGCTGGAAACTGAAACTGACTTCCGAGAATCCATTAAGTCCAAACTCCTTGACATCCAACACTGCTCATCCTTCACCCTACTATTAATTAGAACATTTAGTTTACACTAAGGTGTTTTGGTCTCCAAGAGACTTCTGCACTTCAGAACAAAGGTGGAGAACAGGATGGCACCTCAGGTTTCTAGCACCTGAAATCTCTACAACAAGCAGGTAAGTGCTCTGCCCAGGCGACTGCAACAGACAAACAAATGGAAAGAGTCATGATCCCCAAACGTGACTTGTTCTAAAGTAAATTAATGTTGAAATTGAAAAAGTTCCCATATTTATACTCAGGTCACTAAATGATCCTACAACACAGCTCTGAGTTTCTGTGACACAAAACATCACAACAGCATACAGATTAAGGTGCAGAGCTGGACCTGACTTTTGGGATTCTCCTAACGCAGTCTAACGGAAAGGCAGCTCCTGAGTCTGGGCTCTAGTTTGCAAAGAGGCCACGTCCTAGTGCCACTCTATTTTTCCACCTGGACCCAATAAAAGGTGACTCTAGTTTTAAGTGCAACTGAAGCCTTCCATCTATCAGGTCAATGCACACTGCCCTACAGTAATGTTTCACCAGCTGTAAGGCTGAGGCAGGAGACAAGAGTCATTAACTAAAACCTACTCATAACTACAGAGATACAGAGAACTGAAAAATCAGATGAAAATTAACAGAAAAGCCAGGAGCAAACAGCATTATGTCCTTGAAGGAAGGGAGCATTCATACAGAATCTATTCCATCTTCACAACCTATAAATAATTATCTCTTACAAGACTTTTGAACCTCGAATTACTAAATTTCATTAAACCTTCTCAGACATCAGTATAAATACCACTGTAAAAAAGGATGTCTTTCCTATATAGGAGGTATTAGTCCTGAGGAGGTCCCACTGATAAGCAGAAAAGAAGTCACTTTGAAAAAGAACTTGGACATCAGTTGAGGCAAGACAGCAGTCAGCATATAGAGCACGGATGCTAAATGGCTGCAATGCCCTCAGTAGGTTACCAAACAACTGCACAAAATGAAATGGTAATGCACATGCACACCCAAAATATGTAGCAGGCACACAGATGCTGCAGTACAGATGGCTGCTCTAAAAGATGTTACTGCAAACAAAACACCCCACTGCCTAGAACATGATGTTCTTGAGCGTGTGATGGCTAGGGTGACATCTTTAAAAATATCTCATTTGTTAGGTATGAAAGATGATATGTAATTACTTCTTCACAGCTCTGCAGTAGGTCCAACATCCTTCCTCCTTTGTGTAAAAAATCTATTACAGTCGACTCTGAGCCTCCATAATCGGTCTCCATTAGTAATGATTTACATGATATTACAGTTGTCACTGAATGTCAAGGTAATTTTCCCGTTTTCTTTCTTTGAATCCTTTTATAAATTTTAGTTTAAAAGAGTACCTACTGTAAACATGTTCTAACAGAGGAGACTGCTAAAGAAAAACAAATTCTAAAGGACATGAGACAGTGATTTTGAAATATCTTGTCATTACAAAATTGACATTATTCATTTCTAGCAATGAAGACTTTGTATTTCTTTTTGCGCCCAAGGAAACATCGTGAGGAGTGAAGAATTCAATTTTCTGGTCTGACAATGGCATAGGACAGGGTGGAACAATCTGTCACTCCACTTGGAAACTTGGTAACGTGATGTTTTCAATTCATACAGCTTCAGAGCTTGCTAAGAAATTCAAAGTTAATTTTCATAAAAGCCGTTTCTTAGGATTAAATGCCAAAACTGGGTTTAGGTCCTGCAGGCTTGAAAACTTCCAGAAAGAGGACAGGCCTTGAGTTGCCTCCAATTTCCAGCTGTAAATCTGAAGGAGAAGCAGATGTTGGAAATGAGGCTGCCTGCCATACCGGTCATGTGTTGGACGGAGGAGTGTGGCACACTGGTCCATGACACGGCAAGCTGGCCAAGCAGCATGGAGTAGAAACATCCTGGCTGTATACTGTGAGACACTGGACCCAAAAGAGATGTAGTATAAGCATCCTCTCATCAAAGGAGCTGTTCTAGACTGAGATGGACCTGAACTTGGTAGGTACAGGAACACAGACTACAAGTACAGCTTCTCCGTGGGTGTGACTCACGCAGTTCCTCATGGTGGTGTTGACAACAGACTTGTTAAAGAGTGCCTTCTCAAAACCTACAGACTCAAGCTATGTCCTGCATTTCCGCATTTGACAAATGTAGTCAAAGTCACTCTGTAGTCACTGACCTCTAACCAGGAAGGTTAAGATTCAGAAAGAAATACATATGACAGTGTTTCATAATGCCATTTAGACATGGAAAATAAAAGGTAGGAAGAATGTATTGGCTGACACAATCAGACCGCTGCCTTTAAAATTGTTCCTACCAGTAATTTAGACCTTGGTTGATTTTTTTTTTTCCATGGGCGGCTCTTTAATTTACACTTACTAAAGATTATTTGGGAACTACTTAGGAAAGCACAAACTTAAAAAGGAGTAAGATCCATTGGAAATCTGCCCTGGGTAGATTTGGTTTCATTTTGAATAATCCATCTTTCTTCCAAACACAAATCCCATTGATTATCACTATAGAGAAAATCTGCTTTCCTTTAAAAAGTAATTAAGAGTAAGTTGGTTTGTGTTCGCTTCTCTGCAGCCAAGTCTTCACATCATAAAACAACCATTACCATTTACACTATTGGGTGAACTTCTCAGGGAGATTAATAGGGAGTTTTGAGGGCTCTGCTGTCCCAACAGATGATGCTCTGTTATTCCTGAGGATCCCACCGCAGATCAGGACAGAACAACTCAGAGAGAGCTAAACGGGAACAGATGCAGCCACAAAAGACCATACTGTGACTGAACAGAGCAATTCACTCTTAACAGCTCCATGCTGCCTGTAACAACCTATCAAGAGTAGCATATCCCACTTGGAAAAAATATTTATCTGTCAAGTAGTAATTTTTCAAATAAAATTAAAGAAGCAGTTCTTGGAAACTCCAGACTAAATCAAACATTGTTTGTCCCTAACAACCAAAGTGCAGAAAACACTGTAGTATGTACTGAGGAGGGAGACCACTGTAGTTCTGTACTGAGGAGGGAGACCAAGAGAAAAGCAGAAGGCTGTTTAAAAGATGTTATTAATTACTGATTAAAAAAAGCAAATCACTCAAATCACTGCCCCCCCCAACCCACAAAATACAAAAACTATAAGCCTCCAACATGGTAGAGATGTTTCCTTAATGCTTTAGCATGTGGAAGGAGAATACCATGTATCCAGAATCAAGAAACTGTCCAAAATTGTGGTCAACAGTTACACATACTAAGTATTAGGAGAGATACCAAAATCATGCTTGAATTGCTAACAACTACTTCATGAGACATAAGTGGCAGACAGACATAACTCAGGTGAGTTTTATTCTTCCTTTTACTTTTTCCTATTCTTATTTTTCACCATCATACGGAACAGCTAAACATTCAGATCCCCTGAGCTTTACTAAAATTTTTTTTGGCCAAAATATTAAAAAAAAGCCCAGCTTTGTAAGGTGCTGGGCAGAAGTGGGGCCAAGTAGCTATGTATTGTGTTGGGTCTCAGTGTTGGGTCCTGCTGCATTGACTTCTCTCTCCTCTGGGACTCGGGTGTAAGAAGGATGAAAGAAGAACTGTTCCCTCTCCCTGCGACCACAATGGGAAGGGATTGGGTTAAGCAGCAAGAGCTGTATTTGCTCGCCCTCTCCTTGGTTTGTTTATGCCGTCAGAGCTGCTGGGTGCTGGCAGCACAGCCAGGCCTGCCATGCATGTTAGGTCTGGGCCTACAAGGGCGCTCCTGGCTGCTCTTGTTTGGGGAACACAAGAAATAAAGGCAGCTTGGGGAAGGGCGTGGACTTAAGAGCTAAGATGTGGGTTTCTCTTGCACTGTCAATGAGGTGAAGGCCCCCATGGACCCATCCCAGCCTTACAATGACATATCTGGGGAGGTCAACCTGGGGAACAGAAGTAGTCCCTACATCCCTCTGAGCTCACCCAGCCTTCACACGTCCATCCGCTTCTCCCAGAGCTTCCACCCCTCTGCATGGCCTGGCAAGTCCTACCAGCCTTTCTCAGCCTTCCCTGTCCTCACTTTCTTTTACTGGCACCAAAATACTGAGCTCTGCTGCAATCAAAGGTAAGGACGGACTGTGTATTCCTTTTTTTCTTGGAGTGGCCAAATTTTGCCTTGTCCATTGAGAAACACTGAGCTGGATCAAGACCAGGCCATCACAAACTAACCTCACCAGAGTCTAGCGGAACCTAAAGGCTGAGAGAAAATTCCCTATTTCTAATACTTAAATGTAAGCATTTGCCTGTGAGCTACTTGTCTCAGCTCTCATTCCAGTCGAAGTAGTAAGTCAGTGGAGCCTAGAGAAGTATTCCGTTGACTCAATTTACACTGGCTACAGCAGGAACTCACATACCAAACTTGAATATCTTGAAGCATCTTAACTTGGAGCTGGATTAATCACTGACCCCTAGTGACCAAAAACAAAATTCTCTAGAAGGACTACAATTTTAGGACAAGCTGTATAAGGAGATAACTATGTTAAATGATGGGGGTAATTTGGAATAACATGTAAAATCCCATTTGAATCACCTTTTTTTTTTTCGAGGGGATACAGTGAGGGGATGCAATGAAATATTTTCAACTCTTATCAGACACAAAACTAAGTGGATTTAAAGGCTACTAGTTCAACAGTACAAAGGGAAAAAAGCCCATCTAGATAGGTTTTCAGCAGAAACCTATTTTGTAGATATTACTCAAGAACATTCTAGCTTTCACTGTTTTCTCACTGTAAATTCATACCTTCCCAGTCTTAACTCAGGAAAATAGTAACACACTAAAACATTTGTTTTTCATAGCAAGCTATGTTTAAGTTCAACTAATTAAACTAAACTCTTAGCAAGAAACTACTAACAGTACATAACTATGGTTTGTGAAGTCAAAACTCAGAAACCACTCATTACCACAATAATTATGTAATAATTGTGGTCAAATTCATTGAGCTACACACTATGGTGCCCATATCTGAATATTTACTTCTAGCTTACCACAGTTCATTAACTACCATCTTATACATTCTTGAGCAGCACTACGTGAGATGCTTCCAGTGAAAGACGTGGAAACATCCTTTTTCAGCTTGCCTAAATCTGCATAATCGTTGCTATCTGAAACTAATGAATACTAATTTAAAGGCTCCTTTCCAAATTCAGTCCCACAATGTAAATTGTAACACCCATCACTCTTGTGAAGTATCTAATGCTTCTACTTCACTGCACCTGCACAGCAGTTACATGCAACAAAAGAAAATGAGGGTTTTCACCAAGGCAGTAAAAAATGATATTTGAAATGTGTGTGTGTACAATTTCAGTCAATATGTGCAGTTTTAGTCAATAAACTAAGCTAACTGAGGAATGCTATGGTTGCCTAGCTGATGTTCAGTGCATTTTCATATATAGATGAAGCTCTGCTTCTTTAATGAAATTAGTACTAAAACGAAAAGTTTTCATTGCTGGAGATAGAGTTTTGCTGTAATTTCTTGCCTTTAAGAGGAGTAGGCTAATGGAAGAGTAACATTTTCAGCCTTAGCAAAATGTCCCAAAGAAAGTTACATTACATTTTGGCTGGATTGGAAATACTAAGGGAATAATCCATCTCATAGTATTTTCGTTCAGTTTCCATGAGATTTTGGGTAAAGAATTTTGAAGGGCTTTGAACTTTAACAAACCTACCATCTTCAGGTCAGGAGACATTACTTTTAAGACATTTTTCTACCAGCACCCAACATCCGTGGCTTTGACTAGTCCACGTACGTAAGGGAGACTGCTAAGGCAGAACGCTTATTTTCTTACAAATTCAGTCAAGGACCACGTAGACAGGCCTTGTATGATTCAGTCTTCATGTCTGTCCTCAAAAGAATATTGAGATAAGACTTCTTTGCAGGCTTTTGTATAAGCATATGTTTCAACTAACGTGGGCCAAACCCTGAAACTGTAGGGGAAACAATTAAAATGCTAGAAAAACCAAAAAGCAAAGAGAACTTTTTTCATGGTCTCAGACAACGCTGTTCTCAGTGTGTGGTTTATCTAGGTTTTGGGGTACCCCTCTGCAATTTCTAAGAAGTGACTCTAAAATAAGAAACAGAACAGAATATATTTTAACCATGGGTGTGCCTACAACAGGAAGCTGCATTTCAATACAAATTTTGCAAAGGAACCTTTTGTGACAGCAAACAATTGCTAACTTTTAAAAATTTTTCTGAAACTTTGTGACAGGAATGTCAGCTTCTGGAAAGTTCTGACATACTGACGTTCTCTCCAATTAATTACAATCGCTAACACCTCTGCTATTTGTTATTCTGAATAGATTTCTGTTTCTATGGAACTAGTAAGTGAATGAATCAAAGTACCTTAACTCACAAGCATTTTTATTACACATTTTGTTCTTTAAAGCACTGTATCAGGATGAGAGGAAATAAGAACTGTTAAGGAAGGGAATCTTGAGTTTTTACATGACTATTTTCTCTGATTCTCATTTTACACTTACAAGAACTCTGTAACTCTGTGGGGAGGATGATGATATTCTCATTCCTGCTACAAAGAAAGATGGGTGCATGCTGTGCTCTTCTAGAGAGGGTTTTTTTTTCACTCTTACTGCTCTTGTTATCAATCTAAAGTGAATTCTACTCTTCGTAGATACCTATGACCACTCATCATTATTTTCTGATGTTCGTGGCTCAGTGACAAAGCCTCTCATTAGAAGAAGGAATTCTTTTCTCTCATCAGGATGTTTTTCCACCTCTGACCTCCTGCATTTCCTTTGTTCATCTGCCTGTCTTTTCAAGAGAGATGTATAAAGTTCAAAATGTACAGCACCCGACATCCTGTCTTTCTGCAATTTGCCACAATTTCTGCGTGAACTCCGTGCCCTAGCATTAGCAGCACAGTGCAGCCCATGGGAGGGCAGGGGGGTTCTCCAACTCACTAAGTTGTGCAAATGTGTCTTTACTGCACAGGCGACTAAGTTTTTGACAGCTCAAGGATGATTAAAATTTTCAAGAGCCCGGGAGATACTGCGGCTAAAGCAGAAGGAAAATGGTGGGTAAATAAAGCAAATACATGCTTACCATTTAGCAACATCTTTTCTCTCTTCATGATTCCAGTTTTTGTAATCTTCCTGTCAAAAGTTGTTTATTTCATACACAGGCACTGCTGCACAAAGCCCTGCTAATCTGCCCTTGCCGCCTCCTCCTGTACTTCAAATATAACAAAAGGTGATTTTCTTTCCTTTTTTGTGTAATTGATTTAAGTGAAGGACGTGTTCTTTTCATTTAAAACCTTCTTTATACAAGACTGAAATACCATGTCTTAGATCCAAGCATTAGGTATTTATCAGATATAAACAAATGTACCGTCAAACCCGGCACTCGAAACAAAAAAATTCTCCTTTCCCCAACATCTCTCTGTTCTCCAAACTACTGTATTATTTGCTGCACTCAGATTCTGACCATAAGAGACTGTTCTTGTTGATAAATACAGTGTAAGTTTCCAACTCTATCAACATCCATCTGCCTGCCTAAAGGCTTCAGTTTTGCTGCTATTTCTTTAAACACAGAATCATGCAGCAAGGTGAAAAGATTTGGCTATAGAATGTTCACGCTTTCATGCTGGATATGTTGTGCAGAGCATGATGAGATGTTATATCTACCTCTTCAGAATTTCAGGCAGAAATAAGAGTTAATTGGATAGGATTGTCTCTCTCATGCACCCCGTCACACTTTCACAATGCTCTGAAACTGGCTCTTTCCAGCTTTTCCCCCATAAAGAATTGCTACCTATGTCCAGTCAAAATGAGTTTTTGGACACTTATGAAACAAAATCAGTTTGCTTGGATTGATATTCTGAACATTCAAAGCCATGAAAAGGATTCACAGCTCAGAGTGATCCAACTGTTAGAGAAAAACAGAACACAGCCTAAGAATTTTCAGTGCCAGCCCTGGTTCGGTCCTGTTCTACCCTAAAACCATCTTCAGACCCAAACCCAGGACAGCTCCAAATCTGCAGGATGTATGGGCCTGAAATGCACACGTACTCATCAGCCAAAGTACAGAATAACTCTGAATTTTGACCTAGAAAATGTATTTCTCTAATGACATTTTTTTCCTTTTTGATCCTGACTGGTTCCTATAGGATAAATCAGATTTAAAACAACAGTGTTACAACTAAGAATTTGTAGCCTGAGCTATTACATTTCCTAACTTTTTCATTTGCACATCTGTGCGTAAGTATCACTCACTCCTACTCCTTACAGCTTACTGTTGTGTTCAATGACAAAATACATAACCTTGAAAAGCCTTACCAGCCTTGCATTTCAAAGGCATTTCATAATTGTTTACCTCTTGGCTTGAACAGTAGTACTGTATGTACAAGGCCCTCCTTGAACTTGTGTAATTCAAAACTGTTTAGAAACTTTTTCTCAAACTAATTTCTTCAGAGGGAAAAAAAAAGCAAACAATAATAATAACAACATATTTCAACAAAGGATTTTTGTTAAGCCTTTTTGTTAAAAATAAAAAAAAAATCCTTTCTCTTTTACCCCAGAAAAGCAGTTTTCATTCCTACTTATTTCAAAGGAATGTCTGCAATTTTGCGGTATTATGCAAACCCCAATTAGCAGTCCACAAGGTGTTTTGAGAAACAGTGCCTAATGTGTTACAGACACATTTAGTGGCCAATCTCCAGCAGCCTGAAAAAATGCCTTTTTTCAAAGAAAGTTTGGGAATTAAGTCACTCAATTTTACTGGGAAATGCTAATAGAAATAATTCTTCCAACAGTTAATAAAACTTTTTTTTTATTAGTTGTTGTTGCTTATGTTCTCTTACAGGAACAGAGCAGGATATTTCTGGCACCTGAGCAATTTGGTTTCCTTCAGCCTTTCCTTAAAATCCAGTTCTACAACTACTCACTGCTGAGCAAAGCAGTTAGTCTTAAAAATTGTAGTCTTCACTTGAGAGCAGTTCCAAAGACATCCACTGATTACATCTGTTTATTTAGATCTGTTATGGGACCTAATAACTGCAGGGTTTTTTTCACCTACACTGCCCAGCATAATACGACACAGGCATTTAGGCTGCCCACTAGGGTAACCTTCAGGATTGGGTTTCACAACAGTAAGAACAGTGAAGGGTGGGGAACACTGTTTATTTTGAGAGCCCTCCCGAGCTACACCAAGACTCCCACTGAGCAGAATGTGCTGTCTGACACAGCTTACCTGAACTTTGGAGACAAGACTCCACAGGTTTCAAACACCCAAAGCAGTACTGACATACACAAGTGACAGCGAAGTTGCTGCCCATTCACAGGGCTGAGGTTTTATTCCTCCCTTCCTCACCAGAACCATGGAAAAATTTTATGAATGCCAAAGTCAGAAGGAAGGGAAGGACATACAAATGTGTATTTCAAATGCTCGTGACTATATTATGCCATGTATTTTATACTCCTTAATTTCTCTTCCCTGCAGAGGAAAAAACCCTCATCCAATTGTTAGCAATCTTTTACAAGTGATCCTATGCTAGCCAACCCTAATAAGCATGTTTTATTGCTCAATTAGTTCTTTATTTCTATCATGCCTAGGAACAGAAGCAAGATCTTGAAAAGTTCAAACCTTTTTTTTCTTTTGGCTCACATTCTACACAAACTGTTTCTAAAACTCCCATCCTTTCTCACTGACACATAAAAGTTCCTGGTCTCCTTTTTCCAGTTTCTAATCATGCCTCAACTCCTCATGAAACTCCAAGAGGCCCTGGCAGGCTCAGCTCCTCTCTCATTCTTTGCTAGCACAAAGTGGGGCAGAGTGGGCCTTACTGGACAAAGGGACAGAAGGGGCAAGGCTTTATTAAAGTTACTCTTGAAAGATTTTAATTATCACCAGGATAAACACAAAGAAGACAAGGATCTTAAACTGTGATAGTTTTTTCCTGAAGGCATAACATAATGTGCATATCTAGAAACATCATAAATTACAGATCACCTGTCTATACATTGTGGAAATAAATATTCAGTGGTTGAATTGGACATATTTATGAACCTCTGGGGCTGAGTACCATTTAAGTAATTCAATTGCACATCAAAAGAGATTTTTGTTTTAGTTTTCCTGAGAAGTCAGCTTTGCTGACCAACTGCCATTTTACTCTTCCTTGTTTTAAAGTCCACAAAAGGAAAATACCTATTTAAAAATATTAAAGCCATAAATCACCAAATCAAAAGTTTCAGAGGAAGGATCAGAGCTTCAGTTGAGTGATTCTTACAACCTTGGCTTTACTCTATGCTTTACTTCACCTCAAGCTGACAAAACGGGGTCAGACAACCAAAAACTTTCCCTTCTGGTTCAGTCTGGGAAAGTGGAAAGGGCTGAGTCAGTCACAAAATATGGGGCCAAATCTGCTCTGCTAGAACAGCCATTTTGGTAGCTGGTCCTGCTAACAGACCATTGCCTTCAACAACCTGAAGTCTTCCAGGCAGTCACCAGCCTTCAAGTATAAGGCAGGTTAAGTACTCAAAGTGTGCACTGGTTTATTAAAGCAATTGCCCTGCTGCTGAAGGTATCATCCCTCTACCTCCGTTACTTTAGAGGAGCGTGCAAACACCCCTAGCCTCTCTCAATGCACGATACATGAAATATGTTAAATAACCTGACTAATGAACTTGTGGGTGGTTTCCAAAGTTATCATCCATCTGTACCCACATGCTGCGGGCTGGTTTTAAAGGTGAATTATATAGCAGCCTATGATACAAACTGTTTTCACCTCACCAGCAGGCTTAACAGTCTCTCTGCCAGAGGTCAGCACTGATGGCAAAGCAGATCCAGAAGGAGAAGGGTTTGGCCCTCATCTTACCTGTCAATGAACATGAAAGCTCTCTAACTCCATGCAGTTTCAAAGCTGGAAACTCAAAGACAAATTTGTGTGCTTTTTCCTGCTGAATCACAGCAGTAAGAAAAACTGCCACTCTGAGCCTAAATAAAGTGCATTTATGGCTTGGGCCCTATTTCAAGTTCTTATTAGCTCCTGGAAAGGTGCCACAGCAGCTCAAAACCTCTCCTGCCTCAAGTTGCTTAACTCTGCTGTACAAAGAGCGCTGCATCTGCATAGAAAGAAGACCGGTTCCTTTGGATTCCCCACTTGTGGCCCTGCTTAGCTCTGTACAGCCATGCTCTCAATGTGCTGAGCTGCCTGAGCCAGAGATGCAGCTCTGCTCCCAATCTTCATGTTCCCATGCAGCCCAGGAAACACAACCAGATGCCACACAGCAAGAAGGCACCACCAGACCACTGATCCGATGTACAGATCACCTGTGACATGTCAACACAGCCCTGAGCAGCTTCTGAGTGCCTCATGCATAATTCATGCTTCCTTAAAGTGGTTTCTATGTGTATTTTGACGGCTGACACTCCAAGCTCATTTCTGATCTGTTGCACCGTGGAATCAAAGAGATCTAAATGCTAGCTGACTTCCCCCAGAAAGCTTTAAGTTACACACAGAGTCTTTGTTCTCCACACCTCCCCCCCCCCTAAAAAAAAAGCCTAGCAGCTTTCCTGTAAATTAGTTCATGCCTTCAGTAGCTAAAAAGGAAATAGAAGAAAGTCAGTTCCTTCCTCCACCCTGCATCTTATAACACTCATATAGAAAACCTAACACAGTGGTCACCCATCCTCCTCCCATCTCTCTTTTTCAAGCAGTGGAGACAGCTCTTTGAAAGCCATCTCCTCTGGTAACAGTCTGCAGGTTGCACTTTCAGAGCCTGTCACCGGTGATTTAGGAAAATCACAGTCCATGGCTCCACCAGCTTGACTTACTGCGTCTCTCAGCTGGTCAAGCGTTCAGGTGTGGTTTTCCACTCAAAGAAAGCAGGAACACACACTACTCGAGGCAGTGGGAGCTGGCAGGCAGCTCCTTTTGGTTTTGGGTTTTTTTTCATTATTTCCCTCATGTTTCTTTATTTGTAGAAACATCTTGTAAACAGAGACAGAAAAATTAAATATTTGCCCAGATTTTCCCTGGTTCCACTGTAACATGTTTGCAGATTTTACATTTGATAACAAAGGGAGAGAAGTAACAGAGAAAACAGTTTTAATTGTTCCATTTTCCCCTCCCCTTCAAAGAGTGAGTACTCCTGTCCCCAAAGGGGTCTGAATGCCACCTGTTTTGCAAATTGGTGCCTTCTGTTCACAGGCCATCTTCCACTAGCACCTGTATCAAGCCTTAAAGAAAATATTTTCTTATTTCATCCTCAAGGATGACAGCCTGAAGCGGAGGTGATATACACCCTTACTTTCAAATAAGTTTTGATTATACAGCACTCATGGGCTACTTTGATTTTCTGGGAGCTAGCAGATGAAATGGCTAAGCCACTCTCCATCGTATTTGAGTAGCTGCAGCATTTCAGTAAAGTTCCCATCAACAGGAAAAGGGGAAGCACAATCCCCATTTTTAAAAAGGGATCTAAGGAAGACCTTGGGAACTACAAGCTGGTCGGCCTCACCTCTGTGACCAGCAAGATCATGGAGCAGATCCCCCTGCAAACTACACTAAATGCTCACATGGAAGATAAGGAGGTGACTGGTGACAGCAAACACGGCTTCAGTAAGGACAAATCACGCCTGACAAATTGGTGGCCTTCTACAGTGGAATTAAAGTGTTGGTGGATAAGGGAAGAGCTACTGACATCATCTACCTGGACTTGTGCAAAGCAGTTGACACTGTCACAATGTCTCTGTCTCTAAACGGGAGAGACATGGATTTGACAGATGGACTACGCAGTGGATAAAGAACTGGCAGGATGGTTGCACTCAAGAGCTGCAGTAAATGGCTCAATGTCCAAGTGACAAGTGGCATTCCTCAGGGGCTGGCATAGCAACCAGCACTGTCCCACACCTTTGTCAGTGACATGGACAGTGGGACTGAGTGCACCCTCAGCAAGTTTGCCAACAACACCAAGCTCTACGGTGTGTTCTGTATGCTGGAAGGAAGAGATGCCATCCAGATGGACCTCAACAGCCCTGAGAAGCGGGCCTATGCAAACCAAAAAGTTCAACAAGACCAAGGGCAAAGTCCTGCACCTGGATAAGGGCAATCCCAAGCACAAGTCCAGGCTGAGCAGAGAATGGATTGAGAGCAACCCTTGTGAGAAGGACTTGGAGGTACTGGTGGCTGAGAAACTTGACATGAATGGGCTGTGTAAGCTCATGGCCCAGGTGGTCAGCCATATCCTAGGCTGCATCAAAAGCAGTGTGGCCAGCAGGTCGAGGGAGGTGTTTCTGCCACCTTAGTCTGCTCTCACGAGACCTCATCTGAAGTGCTGTCTCCAGCTCTGGGGCCCCCAACATAAGAAAGACATGAATCTGTAGAAGCAAGTCCAGAGGAAGGACACAGAGATGCTCAGAGGGCTGGACCACCTCTCCTATTGAAGACAGGCTGAGAGAGCTGGGGCTGTCCTGGAGACAGAAGGGCTCCAGGGAGACTTTACAGCACCTTCCAGTACCTAAAGGGGGCGTACAGGAGACATGGACAGGGACCTTTTACAAGGGCATGAAGTGACAGAACAAGGGGAAATGGTTTCAAACTGAAAGAGGGCAAGTTTAGATCAGATATAAGAAAGAAATTCCTATGAGGGTGGTGAGACATTGGAACAGGTTGCTCTGAGAAGCTGCAGATGTCCCATTCCTGGAAATGTTCAAGACCAGGTTGGATGGGGCTTTGAGAAACCTGGTTTAGTGGAAGGTGTCCCTGCCCATGGTGGGGTGGGTTGGAACTACATGATCTCTGAGGTCCCTTCCAACCCAAACCATCCTATGATTTGTAATTCAATGTAGCCTCATTTCAGTGCAGTTTATTTTCCCACTATCCTTGTCCAATCCGGTTCAATTACTGGTTTCCCTCTTGAAAGAGATTTTAAAACAGTCATCCAACTGTTCTGATATCCCATGGATTAGTTGTGCTCCCTACCCAAGCCATCTGTCTGGCATTCATGTTTTTACATGCTTTTCTTTTTACTATCACGCTGCTTTATTTTATTTAATCTCTGCTTCTTCCACTTCTGCCTCTGTGTGGGGCTCTGATGGCTCTGTGTTACTTTATCAGACTCTTAACTGTAAGAGAAATTTGGGACAAAGTTTTGCTGCTGCATGCCCTGCTTGCGCTCACTCAGAAGAGGCTGAGGCTCTTCTCTTGATAAATAGATGGGTTCGGGAACGAGAGCAGAACTTTTGAGCAATGGTATTAAAGCCAAACAAGTTTCTACTGGCAGCACCTTACCAGCTCACTTGGGAAAGCTGCTGACTCCTACAAGCCATAGGGTTTTGGTGACTGCAATGCTCATGACCCAGTACACAATGAGGTTTTCATAGAAAATTAAGTTTCGATATCTACTCTCTCCTTCTGGACAAAGGTGAAAGAGAAGCTCCTGCAGGGCATTGAATATGTCTCCTGGCTGAGACACATAATTTAAACAGCTGCTGGTTAGTAGCATGTCTGCCTTTGCACCATGACAGTCGTCCCAGGAGTTTCCTCTATCCTAATTAAAAAAAGGTGTGGGGTGTTATCTGGGGAAAACCAGGAGTTCTATTGACTTGAGGCAGGGAACAGATATTTATGAAACATTTCACAAGCCATTCATAAGTGACACTGAAAGCTGTATTTGTAGGGGACATCAAATGCCTGCAGACTCCAACAGGACACAGTCTTACCTACCTTGGGCTATCCTTTGGCAGAGGAAAGGAGCAGTAAATGAAATTCTGCCAGTAACAAGTAGGAAGAGGGAGTGCAAAGGACAGGGGATACCAATTTTCTGTTGAAAGAAGCATCAGTGAAAATGTACTGTGCACAGAGGTGGAGGCGACAGGAGGGCAAGATTTCAAAGACTATCTAAAACAGAGAAGAGGCAATTAAGACTGCAGGTGTGGGAACCAGTTAAGTTGAAGACAGAGATGCGCATTGCAACAGAAGAGAATTAATTTGCAGTGAGGTAGTCAGTCTGGTCGCAATAATTTGGAAAGATGCTCAAAGGCATGGCAGCTGAGGAATATACTAGGACAGACTTTGCAGTATGAAGGGAGAACAAATGACTATTAAGAGAAATCGAGGACTTGAAAATGATGGTGAAAAAGAAATCTTGCATTGAACTGTTGCTCTGCTTTTCTAAAATGGAGGGGAACTGGCCTGGTGATTTTTCTCACCCTAATCTCTCCATGTGATCTAGAGTCAGTATGAAAACTGAAGTCTAAATAGGAGAACAGGGGGAAAAATAATTAAGCAGATGACCAGAAAAACACAGATTCTCAATGATAATCTAAACTTCAGTAGTTCTGCCTCTAATTCATAGTGTTACTCTTAAGTCATGCTGCTAACAAGGTCACATGCAAAACATTTTTCTGTCTGTATGACAAGACAGCTAAGTATAGAGTGCTTTCCCCTTCTAGTCATTTGATCCTATTCAAAACATATAATCTCCTAGGTCTCCAGTCTGTGCAAAGCCAGACATCAGCACATTTTTGGCTACAGGGCACCTACAAAAAGATTAGTGACAGTCTTGTGAGGCTTGTGGTGCAGATTCTGTCAAGGGGCCAACATTTAAATAAGGTACCTTGCATTTTCATTATGAGAATTCCAGCTCACTATTAGCAAAGTTAGTTTAACTTTTAGTCTGTTTTGCCAGCTACTTAGTAGGTACTTAATGATGTGCACGGCTGGCTAGGGGGGAAGGGAAGATCTATTCTATTGCTATTCCACGGGGAAATTAAATAGGCTTGCTGAGTCTGCTCAGTTAGGGGTTATGACTTATTCTGAATTCCATCTCTTTAATGTAATTATGATTTAACAGCTATGTGCTTTCAGTAGATGATCACATTTTACAGATCGCATCTTATAACTCAGAAAACCATAAAAGTATTCTGTAGGTAGCTTAAGCATTTATTTGACACAAATCAGGTAGTTTCCTAGACACTTGAAGTAAGGCTTCTATCTTGAAGCAGAACCTCAGACCTAGTTATTTGTGAAGATCTGAGCATTCAGGTTCTACTAATGATCTGTAAAATCTTGTCAAGGATCATACATTTCTAACAGGTAAGCCAGGCAGACCACTCAGTGAACACATCCCAGTCCGGTTCTGCCAGGAAAATCCCATACTTCTGACTCTTATTTTCTCCTCAGGCAAAATAGGGTCTTCAGGCACACTTCTGTCTCACGCTACTTATTATTTGCTGCACTTCACCTTGCCTGCAGTATGTTATCCACACTCACCCCACAAGTCCTACTATCCCTTTCCCTTTTACAATGGGTAAGTTAACTAGTACTCAGGAAGAAAGAGAAGAGATCATACTGAAACCTTCTGATTACTCATTACACTGAACTACTGTAGTCCTGTAACAGCTCCTGCATGCTCTTGCCTGCAGCATGCCTTCAGTATGAGCCCCCATGCTGCTGTAATTTGAGCCGCTATCCCTGATATTTTCATCACTTTGGCTGAGATGCATGAAGCTAGAAAAACTGATAAACCATAACTCACAACATGCTCCTTAAAAAAAAATGTGTCTCAGAGTCAATGCATGACTGCACCAAGCCCATCTCATCTGTGTCACCATGCCCTTATCCACATCTGCAATTATGGTTTCCAATGAGAGGGCAGGACAACTTGACAGAAAGAAGACGGGCAAAAAGCTGTGCCAGCACTTAAATGCAGCAGTGATTGCTGCCTTATTTGTGACTGACAAGGAGGGAATTTAGGATTAAGCTTGAGATATGCTAGTGGACTAAACAGCACTAAAGAAATCCCCATCTCTCCCTCCAACTCCTACCCCTTGCTTGTCTCCTCTAAGTGCCCTCTGTTCCTTGCTGCTCTGCTTACTTGAGAGCTCTCAGTTTGCTGACTCTAAGCAGGATGTTCAAACGGACCTTGCTTAGAAGTGTATGCTGACAGTGTCTCACCTAAAAGCCTCACTCCTCCGAAATTTTAGGGTAGTAGTTCTCAGCTGTGCAGTGAATTCCTCTCAGTCTCTTTTCCAGTGGTCATGGAAAGCAACACACTTATATGCACACAGAACTGAGTTCAAGAAAGGCCCTGAGCCAGTTAGCCA
Source organism: Falcunculus frontatus (assembly GCA_013398115.1). Classification (NCBI taxonomy): domain Eukaryota; kingdom Metazoa; phylum Chordata; class Aves; order Passeriformes; genus Falcunculus; species Falcunculus frontatus. The sequence continues at coordinate 899,553 of VZRV01001399.1, read as the reverse complement.
GTACTAATTTATTCAGTTAGCTTTAGTTCCCAAACCAGAACATGAAATGTATGCTCATGAGGGCTTCCAGGAAGAAGAGAAAGCAAGTGCAATAGCTGTGCAGCACCTATAAAGTTCAGAACCTCTCGCACGCGGTTTTCTGTTTCTCAGTGTGCCTGAACATAATCTGTATCGCTAAAATAATCTGCAAGCAGGGCGTGCAGCCTCCCTCCACTTCTTTTAATGAGACAAACCTGCATGTAAACCCCAAGCTGGATCAAATCAGTTTTTTCTGGCATTTCACAGAAGCCCAGTCTCTCTCACCCCTTTATTCTCTCAGTTCCACTTGGAATTAGAAATGCAATTGCCCGATTACTGTGAAGGCAGCTGTTCCTGCAGTTTATCCACACAGGCTGGAAGCAGGAAACTCGAAATCTTCCATGAAAGCCTGTAATTATGAGATTTCCAGTTTAAGTTTTGCACACATGAACTGTTTGGAAGATGTTTGGATAAGCGAAGTTTGGAACACAGCTATTTGGATAAGCACCTGGGTGCTTCATGAACACAGTCTCCTGATAATCCAGATAACATGCAGAGATAACCCCTTGAGGACTAACTGCTGCTAACCTTAACTAACGGAAAACTCTCTCACAGAAGCACTTCTTATCAGACAAGGAAGAACTTAGCCAACAGCTATTAAAAACAGGATAGTGGACTATGTACAGAAGGTATTTTCTGCACCCGTCAAAATTTTGATGGCTGAAGAAATGTTCTGCACCTGCATTTTCCAATTATTCTGTACGATTTTTAATTGAATATTCACCTGGCACATCTGTGTAGACACTAGTTTTTGTCTGTTTTGGAACACAGCTCCAGCAAGCTTAAAACTAATTCCTTCTATTTGATGAACCTACTTTACGATTTAACTTTCAAAAGCAGTGTTCAAACACTATTGTGTAGAACTTAGTTTGGAGTTATTCTTCTGCCTGATCTGTAATTCCAGCAGCTGAAAGCAAAACATTCAATCTCAAGGCAGTGCTTAAGCAGCAGGAAAGAAGAAATGCGTGCCATAGCACCGTGTGTTCTGAAAACCCTCCAGGATAACACTTCATTTCTAACTGCACCTGCACAGAGCATCTTTTAAGTAGGCCTTTGAGTTAATACTTTGTCCTTACCTTAGGTCAGGGATAGCCGGAGAACACTGAGATAGCAATATTTGAAGGGCATTATCTCCACACAAGCCAGAGCTGGCTACAGATGAAAGGATATCATACTCTCCCACAGGAAGCGGAGTTTTGCACACTTCCCTTTCAGGAGGGATCAGAGCTGGGGAAATTGGCAGCAATTTCTCCAAATGGTCTCGTGTATATAAAGAGACACTTAAGAGTACACCTTCCACAGGGTTTTACCTACAAGTAACACTGAACATCCTGGTTTAGAACAAAGCCCATCTATGTCCATGGCAAGACTGTCCCTGGCTTCGCTGCAATTTCAAACAGTTCCTCGGTTCCTGGGACTGGGGAGCACTTCCACAGGGCTGTATTCCCAGAGTTCATAAGTCAACTGGCAAAGGTCAATGGCAAAGTTTTATTTTCCGAGGGAAATTTGAAGGATCCCTGAATTTCAAGATATTCTCTTCAAAGAACAATGGAAGGGGTTTGCCTCTCTATTGCTTCTGTCTAAGGGGCAGATCTGACAGCAATACTCTCGAGCCTGCTAAACTCTTGCTCTGTTGGACCTCTCTCTTTGTACACACCTTAGACCACACTATGTTCATCTTTTGCAGGGAAAACCACAGCTGGCCGTCCACAGAGGAGCCAAAAGAATGCTTTTTCCAGGAGGTGAGCAAGAAGGATTTATTCCTTCTCTCACACCAAGTTTGTTTGTTTGTAGCCATAACAGTGACAGAAGAAATTTTATGTTGCAAGCTGAGGAAAAAAAATGAAGAGCTAAGACATTTTTGTCTTGCATTTGCAGGTCTGCACCATGGACCAGCCAAGTACTTATCTTAATGTAATTTATCCCATAATTTAGTAGGCTGAATGCTCTTTTTGAACAAGGTTAGTTCAAAAAAGTTTTTAACTAATGCCAAAGCATGTTTTAAGCCGGATATCTCAGGAGTGTTTCACTTTTTAGTCCAGACAAAAGGAAGACAGGAGAATTAGAAAGTTGTGTAGAATTATGGCCAGAACCAAATGCATAATTGCTGTGAAGAATCGGTCTGAGGTCAATCGACTTTCTCAAAGAAGATGACACCAGGGAGTTCCTGCAGGACAACCCCAATTCAGACAAGTTTGCCCATTTGTAAAGACGCCCCTTGGAAATGTGGCAGTGGTGGGGCAGCATGTGAGCTATTATTGTAAGTAACATGGTTTAGCATATTCTGAAAGCAGAGCTCTGGGGAGGGGGTCTGAATAGGTTATAGTGGAGAAAATGGTCACATGGACACCCTTTTTCTTTTGTTGCCTGGATGGAAAGCCAAACTCACACTTCCTAAAGCAGGACTACAGAAAGCTGTCTCGGATGCATGTCTCCAAGCAAAATCTTTTAAGTATGATAGATCACAAACTAAGTTTGTTATGAAGAAGCACTGAAACAGCAAACACGTTGCATACAACGCCTTCCTACTTTGGAAGTTGGAATGCAGCATCGAGACTCGCATAATGCATTTTAAACATTTCTCTCACAACACTTAAGCAACACAGAAAACCATCACCACCAGGCAGGCATGGCTAATATCATTACTGCTTTCTATTGGTAGCTGCTTACCAGTTTAATTCTTCACAGAGTACAGAGAACTTCAGAGTCAATTTACCAAAGGGAAAAGAAAACTATCAGCTTTAACCCTACTGAAGCAAACAAGCATACAACAAATCCCCCCCCTCCAAAAAAAACCCAGCTCTCTACTATGGTGCAGCAGCTTTTCCTTTAGAAACAGTATTTTTATACATAAAGCCACATCTTTGGTTCCTAATATTTAAAACAGCTTCACTGAAAGCAACAGATCTGGCCACTATTTCACAGCTCACCGGAATTTTCTCTATTTGTATTTATAGTTTTCAGCAGACTGCTCATTTGTCTCTGAGCTGACAGACCAATAAAACCTCTGTCACTTTTCTAGCACACCAGCAGCATTCCCTTCTTCATGCTGGCCAACATCCAACCTGGGCAACTACATTTTATCTCCTAACTTTATCCTGCAGTCTTAACTCTATAATATCGTAATTTTTTTCCTCTTTTTTGTGGCTGAACACAGCTGAACAGCTGCTCAAAGAGCTTCTCCAAGTATTTCTGCAAATAAATTTTGTTTTCCAACATTCACAATAATGCAAACAAAAAATGTGCCAGCCAGGCGGAACTGAAAGACCATTTAGAAATCCCTGAGATTTTCAGATTATTTATTCTCTACTGTTTACCCCTGCTCTAGCTCCTATTTTGGTGGACATTGCAGTGGTTGAATTTGGTCATCTCAAAGGTCACTTCAAACTTAACTATGAATATCCCAAAATCCTAACAAATCCCCAACAGAAAATTTACGTAAGAATGAAGTAGAAGAGAGTGGTTAAGCACAGTGGTTAAGTAGAAAATTTTCACTCTCAAAATAAACACAACTTCAATTGACAAACACACTCATATCAGCTCATTTTGACTAGTTCAAAATAAAGGACTTCTAATATCAGTTCAACTTCTCATTCTACACTAAATTTTAAAAATACTTCAAAGTAAAGAGGTAGGTATTAAACAAGTAGCAGAATTTGAACAGTGACCATGATTTAATATCTCAATTTTTTTTTTAATCTTTGACGACAATTCTCTATTTAGTATAGTCTTCTGGGAAAAAATAGCCCCAAATCATATATATTAATAACTTATGTTCAGCCAGAAAACTGAAGAGTTGTGTTTGAACAGCACTACCCATAGATGTGGTTTGAATTTTAACTCTTGGTCTACACACACACTACAGAAGCGGTACCAGACACTGTCTAATTTCACTGTTCTTAATGAGACCATCACACACAGCTCCACTGATTTAACCAGCTGTTCACAAAATATAGAAGAGCCCATTTCTTGTTCCCAGGGGCAGGAGTTTCAACAGAACCGTCAGTGAGCAATCAAAGTTGCCACAGGTAGTCTTGGTCCTACCAAATTCACATTCTTTGTCCCTCTAAGTCTAATGGATTTAACAAGTCTCAACATAAAACTTGGGGGAAAAAGAGAAGAAAAGAAAATCTAACCTCAGAAATATATATCAAGCTGCCTTCCTGCCTGCTGTGCATTTGTCAGCAGAACATAAACAAAGCTGATTTCAATCTAAACAATAACACAGGAGATTGGTCAGATACTAAGACAATGCCATTTGATACCTCCCACATTTTATTTATTGCTGGGATCTACATTTGTGGCACCTACATGCTCAGCACCAACTACTTAAAATTATGAGCTTTTAAGCTGTTAGCCAAACCCCCATTTGGTTCTCAGTAATTCACAGATTCAGATTTTAAACATTTTATGATTATTAGTTTTTGAGGTGGAACTACAAACATGAGTTTCAAGGTGTCACAACTAAACACAATTCAGCAAATATGCACCCAAAGAGGTTGTTCAGAGAAGTTGTGGATGCCAGTTCCTGGAAGTCTTCAAGGCCAGGTGGGATGGAACTTTGAGCAACCTGGGCTACTGGAAGGTGTCCCTGTCCATGGCAGGGGGGTTGAAACTAAATGGTCTTTAAAGGTCTCTTCCTACCCAAATAATTTTATGATTCTATAAGCAATGATGGGAAGCGGAAGCATGAAGTTTATTTTAACATGCACAGCAAAGCTATTGCACAGCATGATAAAAATTTGTTAAAGATAAAAGAAAAATGAAGCAGAAGGCATGTTTTCTGGGATACTGTGGAAGAACTGAGTCTTTGGGAGTCTTGTGAATAACTTTAAGGAAGACCTTCAAGCAACCACGGAGGAAACACACATGATTTGACTCCGACCTTTCAAACAGGTGTATCACAAGATCGCTCAGCAGACAGCTCTAAGGTTTGAAAGAGCAAGCAAGAAGTTTGAATAGACTACTCAACTGTAAAGGAGACAATGGACTGAGGAGGAGAAATAAACAGACACACCAGTAACTGTAAAAGGAGTGAAGTTTGGTACTTGCTTGTTTTTCCTGCTCATGGCAAAGGGACTCATCAGTTAATAACAAGCATGATGCATGCATGAATCAGAATCTACATTTCTGAGAAAATATCTACCAAAAGAAAGAGGTAAGTGGAAAAAAACATTCAGAATTATTTCAAAAAACCCACAGCATCTTAACAGACCTCGGTAATTCTTAGTAGCACTGCACCTTCTCTGAAAGTCTTGCATGTCTGCACATGTGCAAGATTCAGTACAGAAGGTCTCTCTGGAGTTATCTGGGATGATCACTGTAAGCTTAAGAGGTTGCTAATGCTCATAAGGAAGACTCTCAGAGGCAAACCTGTACCTGTTCCCTGATCAGGTTTGTTTAATATGCAAAGCTACTGCTGAACTCTAGGAGAGGGTGATAAGAAAGTAAGGGTCTTAAACAGAACAAAGTTACCTCCAAGGGATCAACACAGTTTCAGATAAGAATTATTGGAATAATTTGACTCTAATAATATCAACACATGCTGTTATTTTATTCAAGTAAAAGGCATTGGCTTGCAAATAATCTATTTGAAACACAGTATGGAATGACATCGAATTATACCCATTTGCCACAGAAATGGCTTCTGACACAGCTGGAGAGAATCATCACCAAATCTCAGTTTTGTGCCGACTCGGTCAGGGATTGAAACAGGGCGGAAAAAAAAGGGTTACTAAGCAACAGCAGGCCAGGAGCAGGAGAAAGGTTTGTAGTCTTAATTGATACTAACATTAAAAAGCAATGCAACAAGAAGAGAAGGCTCAAGACGTGAGTTTTACTGCTTTGGAAGTGAAAATAAATCATCATTAGAAACCCCAGACAGGCAGTCACTGAAATCTGAGTTCTTCATTCATCCCAACTATATACTGCATGATGTATTGCAAACCCTTTTTTTGCAGGGAGATTAAGTAGCTTATTTTCGGTACTGAACAAGATGAAAGACCCAGATATAGCTCTTACATATGAGAACCCAGGACACATAGATAGTTTTGCTCTCTAGAAGCTCTCTACTCCTACCTCAGGAAAGAGGAATGTGGTATAAATTACAGCTAAATGGGTCCCCAAGACATTGCCATCCACAGAACTGACACTGTGTGCAGATGTAGCTCTCCCTTCTCCACACTATCTATGGTTATGAGGGTTGTGACTCTTCTAGAAAGCCAGCCTAAAGCCCAGTCCAATCACTTGGACGAGGCAAAGAAATTTGCTTAGCTAAATCTGTATTAACATGATCAAGCACGCCAGAAATCCTGACAGTTTCCTTCCAGAATTCATATCTATTTCCTCTTCTACTGTAAGCAAAGTAGTTCCATGAGGATGTGATAACAGAACATGAGTTATCACATGAATACTTACAAATTCAAATGAAAAAGCCCTTGATGTGGAAAGTGCTGTGAACTCTACTACTGAACAATCAACCTTTATTTGCCTAGCTAGCAGTACCTCAAGCAGAAGTTATTTGCTTTAACTTCACCTGAAGAAAATCTGATTCCCAACTAAGTACTGCCTTTTTTATAAGATGTAAGTTATAAAGTTTTGTTCTGCTTTTTTTTTCAGGAATCAAACATGTAAAAAACACCACACAAACATGAAGCTGAGTACCTCAAATTACTGAGCCTTCCAAACAATAATCTCTTCTTTCCATTTCTGCATTTTTTGACTCTGCACTTATTTAAGTATACTAGATTTCAGCATTTACTGGTTTTCCCACATACTCCAATGTACTTAAAGTGACTAAAATGAAACCACAAGAGGGAAAACTACTAGGATGGCTGCTGCTGAGGAGGAAAAACCAGCAACCCAGGTTTGGTTCACTCAAACCGTCTGATGATTCGTATTTAAAGTGTTGAGAGTTAGGAGTCATCTTCTGCCCTGATTTGTACTGCTGCAAGTCAGCTGAGCTTACGAAATAGGATCTGGCACCATGAAGAGGACTGTCCCCTCACAGGATACGAGTGATGGCCATTTGAGTAAATGCAAGTTACACACATCCTGCTAGTGGACTGATCTGTCTCTGTACATTCACGCTCATTTTTAGTTGCCTCCAGGAATCTGAAGGTGAATCTCATTAGTTACTTAATGAAAGTAATTTCACCAGATACAACACAAGCACAATGAAAAACCACCATTACTCATACATAAGGTGTAAGCAATGCAGCATTTCTAAGGTTGCTTGATTAGGGTCCATCTCTGAACACTCAGCATTCACCACACAAGCCTCAATCTCCCTGGTTAGCTACAGTACATTCCCAGCTGATTTGTGCCAAGTCTTAAAGAGCAATATGACCTCCTCTTTCATTATCTGCATCACTCTTACCTATTATTCTTTTAAACTGAAGTGATTCCCCAAGAGTAGGGTGAGAGATTGTGTTTCTTCCTCAGAGCCTGAGAACTCTCTTCCCTTTTTTCAAAACGGAAGGGGACCAAGCATTTTTTCATTAAACTGCAAACATTTAAAATAATAGACATACTATGACGAACAGCCAACCTTAGCAGGCATTCAAAAGTGATAGACTGATATCTATTTAATATTCAAGTTTATATATACAATTACAGAGAATACATACATACACACAACAAGCACTTCAAAATACCTACAAAGACGTGATTCTACCTAAGAAATTAAATTATTCAGGTACAAAGTACTGCAAATTATAGGTCTCAATAACATGTATGCCAAAGGAAGGTGAAAGCATAATCCTTGAATGCATCGGAAGAATTTAGTGACCAAGTCGCAAAGACGAGATAATCCAGAGTTCTGAAGAAATAAGCCACACAGTTTCATTAAGTCTATTAAATCACAGCAGTACAATTACAGGAGAATAAAAAATTATCAACTGGTACTGAGATAACTACAGGCTTATGACCCTGACTTCAACAGAAGGCAAGAGGTTTTGAAGGAGCCTCCAACAGAAGGCAAAATGTTTTGAACCATATGCAATCTGAAGCACAGGTTAAGATGCAGAATAAACTCATAAAAAGTGCCATGCTAGCCTGACAACTCATTTCTGCCTAATGAAAATGCCGCAGTTCTAGCCTGGACTTCAGTAAAACATGTGATGTGGTGCCATATGTGAGATCGGAAAAAACTGACAGGCAAGATATACACACTTAATGAAAAAGCACGTGCTCTTTACCTAGCAATATACCACGTTTAAAGAGAAAGTTGTGGGTTAGGGCAGCGTTTCTCAAGTTTTTAATAGTGGTGGCTATCAAAACACAAGTCGTACGGGAGTCGCTCCGCTTTGCACAAGGGAAGCGCGGGCAGATCATGTGAAGGGAGCCAAGCGCACGCAAAGACCGGGGAGAGGTTTGGCGGTGGAAGAGGAGAGGCAATGCGCTCGGAAGGGCACGGCGAACACAGCCGGGGAAGCAGCGGCCGGGCTGCCCGGCGGCCCCGGGGCGCCGCTTCTCCGGCACCTTGACCGCGGGGCCGCCGCTGCGGAGCTCCGTGCGGGCCGGGAGAGCTCTCCGTGCCGGCACTGAGCCCGGATGCCCCGGCGGAGGTCAGCTACTCGCTCTGGTTTTGAGCCGCGCTTTTATGACCGCGCGTATAAAAACCAAGCAACAGATTGGACTGAGAGAGCGCCATCGGCAAACTGACGTGGCTTCAGAGCGGCACAAACTCCGGTGCGCGTGTCCCGGCGGCGGGAGAGAGCTGCCCAAAGCACGGGCTGTTTCTCAGTCCGGCCGCGGTCGGTCGGGCAGCACCGCGGCCCCGGCGGCTCTGCCCTAGGGCGGGACGGGACGGCTCCGGCCGCGGCTCCCCGCCACCCTCGGCCCCCAGCCGCGTTTGCCCCGCAGCTTCCCCGAGCAGCAGGGGGGGGGGAGACCTACCTGCCGAACCGCCCAGGGCATCCTCGCTCTCCAAAACGCCTCTGTGCTTAGCCCCGCGGAGCTCCCCCTTGGATTTCCAAACGAGCTTTACCATCTTGATCATCTCGGGCAAGTCCCAGGCCAGGGTCCCCTGCTGATAACCGGGCAGGCTGCCCATGGGAAAGGGCATCGGCTCTTCCCCCGTCCTCCTCCGCCTGCCCGGCTCTGCCGCGGGGAAGAAGCGCTCCAGCACCGGCATCCTGGCCCGCGCCCCCCGCCGGGGAGCTGCAGCCACCCCCCGGCCCGAGCAGCCGCGATGGGCATCCAGAGCGGGGCGGGGGCGCCCGGCTGCCCACCGCCGCTGCCCCTCGCCAGGGGCACGCCCGGTCCCGGCCCCGGCCCAGCGGAAGGAAGGAGCGCCGAGCTCCGGCGGCCGCGCTCGGCT